>JAPMLY010001900.1:0-79104 GCA_026401115.1 Tetraselmis chui | reverse complement strand
CCGATGGCATGGGTTATCAGGTGTGACTTGCTTATTCGATTGGAGGTGGGATGCCGAGTGGATGACATCGTTGCGAGATTCCTTTAACGAGTGTACGGACAACAATTAGGAGACATGCAATCTACCCCCAACACGCGAGTGTGATTTCGACATTAACCTCGAGTGCAATGAACCATTAAATGAGCGAACATACCGTATGTCAGTGGTAGAGCTCCGAGAGGTTCAAGTGCAATTACACGATTTACTCGCAATAGGTTGGATTCTTGCGGCATAATCTCCGTAAGGTGCCTTTACTTTACATTTACGCGAGAATGAGGATACCATGCGTATGTTCGTAGACTACGGGATACCCAACGGCCTTTCAAGGAAAGTCTGTACATTGTTACCCCGGATCGATGAATTATCCGACTCGCTACTAATGGGGCTAACTATTTCAATACGTTAGACATGTATTAGGCCTATCACCAAGTTTGAGTCAAAGAGCGCGACATACATAAAACAACATTCCCACCACATTTCGGAATGTCCAATTGCAACGTTTAACCCTTTGGACTCTGCTACGCCCCACACGGATTCCAAGCGATGATGAATCGAGGCTAGCCCCGTATCTAGGCAAACTCCGCTTGGTATATCTTGACGACGTGTTGATCAAAAGTCTAACGGCCGATGAACACCTCGAGCATATTCAACTCGTATTACGAGAGCCGGCGGAACACATAGCAATGATTGTGTCGAACCACAACTACTTTATCCCGAGAAACATAGGACCCCGCCCACACCGTTGAAACCACCCAAGCGTGGCTACATAGTAAAGTCGAATTTCACAATCATAACTTGGCCGCCGACCACATACGGATATGTCGTGGATTAAAAACGTTTTGGGCATCATAGTTACACGATTGCAATCGAGGATGCATGTGGTCGCGTGTTAGTGGTATAATTCGGATTTCGAGGAGCGGGGAAAAATGCCATTGTCGGACATGCGAATATTGCGCACGTCATTTGGGCGGAGATTGTGAGCTTGCTTTGCAATGAGAGGTGGTATCATGACATCGACGGGTAGTACTCCGTTGGCTTGAGAAAAAAGAAAAAAATGTGAGTCATGACAACCATAAGCGCTCCAACGAGAAGCGGGCGGTTTCTAAGCGCCATCTTCACAAGTATAGGCCGGGGACAACCCGCCGATGGCATGGGTTATCAAGTGTGACTTGCTTAATCGATTGGAGGTGGGATGCCGAGTGGATGACATCGTTGCGAGATTCCTTTAACGAGTGTACGGACAACATTAAGGAGACATGCAATCTAACCCCAACACGCGAGTGTGACTTCGACATTAACCTCGAGTGTAATGAACCACTAAATGAGCGAACATACCGTATGTCAATGGTAGAGCTCCGAGAGGTTCAAGTGCAATTACACGATTTACTCGCAATAGATTGGATTCATGCGACAAAATCTCCGTAAGGTGCCTTTACTTTACATTTGACGCGAGAATGAGGATACCATGCGTATGTTCGTAGACTACGGGATACCCATCGGCCTTTCAAGGAAAGTCTGTACATTGTATCCCCGGATCGATGAATTATCCGACTCGCTAATAATGGGGCTAACTATTTCAATACGGTAGACATGTATTAGGCCTATCACCAAGTTTGAGTCAAAGAGCGCGACATACATAAAACAACATTCCCACCACATTTCGGAATGTCCAAGTGCAACGTTTTACCCTTTGGACTCTGCTACGCCCCACACGGAATCCAAGCGATGATGAATCGAGGCTAGCCCCGTAGTCTAGGCAAACTCCGCTTGGTATATCTTGACGACGTGTTGATCTAAAGTCTAACGGCCGATGAACACCTCGAGCATATTTTACACGTATTACGAGAGCCGGCGGAACACATAGCAATGATTGTGGAGAACCACAACTACTTTATCCCGAGAAGCATAGGACCCCGCCCACACCGTTGAAACCACCCAAGCGTGGCTACATAGTAAAGTCGAATTTCACAATCATGACTTGGCCGCCGACCACAACGGATATGTCGTGGATTAAAAACGTTTTGGGCATCATAGTTACACGATTGCAATCGAGGATGCATGTGATCGCGTGTTAGTGGTATAATTCGGATTTCGAGGAGCGGGGAAAAATGCCATTGTCGGACATGCGAATATTGCGCACGTCATTTGGGCGGAGATTGTGAGCTTGCTTTGCAATGAAAGGTGGTATCATGACATCGACGGGTAGTACTCCGTTGGCCTGAGAAAAAGATAAAAAATTGAGTCATGACAACCATAAGCGCTCCAACGAGAAGCGGGCGATTTCTAAGCGACATCATCACAAGTATAGGCCGGGGACAACCCGCCGATGGCATGGGTTATCAAGTGTGACTTGCTTAATCGATTGGAGGTGGGATGCCGAGTGGATGACATCGTTGCGAGATTCCTTTAACGAGTGTACGGACAACAATTAGGAGACATGCAATCTACCCCCAACACGCGAGTGTGATTTCGACATTAACCTCGAGTGCAATGAACCATTAAATGAGCGAACATACCGTATGTCAGTGGTAGAGCTCCGAGAGGTTCAAGTGCAATTACACGATTTACTCGCAATAGGTTGGATTCTTGCGGCATAATCTCCGTAAGGTGCCTTTACTTTACATTTACGCGAGAATGAGGATACCATGCGTATGTTCGTAGACTACGGGATACCCAACGGCCTTTCAAGGAAAGTCTGTACATTGTTACCCCGGATCGATGAATTATCCGACTCGCTACTAATGGGGCTAACTATTTCAATACGTTAGACATGTATTAGGCCTATCACCAAGTTTGAGTCAAAGAGCGCGACATACATAAAACAACATTCCCACCACATTTCGGAATGTCCAATTGCAACGTTTAACCCTTTGGACTCTGCTACGCCCCACACGGATTCCAAGCGATGATGAATCGAGGCTAGCCCCGTATCTAGGCAAACTCCGCTTGGTATATCTTGACGACGTGTTGATCAAAAGTCTAACGGCCGATGAACACCTCGAGCATATTCAACTCGTATAACGAGAGCCGGCGGAACACGTACCAATGATTGTGTCGAACCACAACTACTTTATCCCGAGAAACATAGGACCCCGCCCACACCGTTGAAACCACCCTAGCGTGGCAACATAGCAAGTCGAATTTCACAATCATGACTTGGCCGCCGACCACATAGGATATGCCGTTGATTAAAAACGTTTTGGGCATTATAGTTACAAGATTGCAATCGAGGATGCATGTGATCGCTTGTTAGTGGTATAATTCGGATTTCGAGGAGCGGGGAAAAATGCCATTGTCGGACATGCGAATATTGCGCACGTCATTTGGGCGGAGATTGTGAGCTTGCTGTGAAATGAAAGGTGGTATCATGACTTCGACGGGTAGTACTCCGTTGGCTTGAGAAAAAAGAAAAAAATGTAATCATGACAACCATAAACGCTCCAATGAGAAGCGGGCGATTTCTAAGCGCCATCATCACAAGTGTAGGCCGGGGACAACCCGCCGATGGCATGGGTTATCAAGTGTGACTTGCTTAATCGATTGGAGGTGGGATGCCGAGTGGATGACATCGTTGCGAGATTCCTTTAACAAATGTACGGACAACATTAAGGAGACATGCAATCTAACCCCAACACGCGAGTGTGACTTCGACATTAACCTCGAGTGTAATGAACCACTAAATGAGCGAACATACCGTATGTCAGTGGTAGAGCTCCGAGAGGTTCAAGTGCAATTACATGATTTACTCGCAATAGGTTGGATTCATGCGACAAAATCTCCGTAAGGTGCCTTTACTTTACATTTGAGCGAGAATGAGGATACCATGCGTATGTTCGTAGACTATGGGATACCCAACGGCCTTTCAAGGAAAGTCCGTACATTGTAACCCCGGATCGATGAATTATCCGACTCGCTACTAATGGGGCTAACTATTTCAATACGTTAGACATGTATTAGGCCTATCACCAAGTTTGAGCCAAAGAGCGCGACATACATAAAACAACATTCCCACCACATTTCGGAATGTCCAATTGCAACGTTTTTTCTTTGGACTCTGCTTCGCCCCACACGGATTCCAAGCGATGATGAATCGAGGCTAGCCCCGTATCTAGGCAAACTCCGCTTGGTATATCTTGACGACGTGTTGATCAAAAGTCTAACGGCCGAGGAACACCTCGAGCATATTTTACTCGTATTACGAGGATTTCGAGGAGCGGGAAAAAAAGCCATTGTCGGACATGCGAATATTGCGCACGTCATTTGGGCGGAGATTGTGAGCTTGCTTTGCAATGAAAGGTGGTATCATGACTTCGACGGGTAGTACTCCGTTGGCCTGAGAAAAAGATAAAAAATTGAGTCATGACAACCATAAGCGCTCCAACGAGAAGCGGGCGATTTCTAAGCGACATCATCACAAGTATAGGCCGGGGACAACCCGCCGATGGCATGGGTTATCAAGTGTGACTTGCTTAATCGATTGGAGGTGGGATGCCGAGTGGATGACATCGTTGCGAGATTCCTTTAACGAGTGTACGGACAACAATTAGGAGACATGCAATCTACCCCCAACACGCGAGTGTGATTTCGACATTAACCTCGAGTGCAATGAACCATTAAATGAGCGAACATACCGTATGTCAGTGGTAGAGCTCCGAGAGGTTCAAGTGCAATTACACGATTTACTCGCAATAGGTTGGATTCTTGCGGCATAATCTCCGTAAGGTGCCTTTACTTTACATTTACGCGAGAATGAGGATACCATGCGTATGTTCGTAGACTACGGGATACCCAACGGCCTTTCAAGGAAAGTCTGTACATTGTTACCCCGGATCGATGAATTATCCGACTCGCTACTAATGGGGCTAACTATTTCAATACGTTAGACATGTATTAGGCCTATCACCAAGTTTGAGTCAAAGAGCGCGACATACATAAAACAACATTCCCACCACATTTCGGAATGTCCAATTGCAACGTTTAACCCTTTGGACTCTGCTACGCCCCACACGGATTCCAAGCGATGATGAATCGAGGCTAGCCCCGTATCTAGGCAAACTCCGCTTGGTATATCTTGACGACGTGTTGATCAAAAGTCTAACGGCCGATGAACACCTCGAGCATATTCAACTCGTATAACGAGAGCCGGCGGAACACGTACCAATGATTGTGTCGAACCACAACTACTTTATCCCGAGAAACATAGGACCCCGCCCACACCGTTGAAACCACCCTAGCGTGGCAACATAGCAAGTCGAATTTCACAATCATGACTTGGCCGCCGACCACATAGGATATGCCGTTGATTAAAAACGTTTTGGGCATTATAGTTACAAGATTGCAATCGAGGATGCATGTGATCGCGTGTTAGTGGTATAATTCGGATTTCGAGGAGCGGGGAAAAATGCCATTGTCGGACATGCGAATATTGCGCACGTCATTTGGGCGGAGATTGTGAGCTTGCTGTGAAATGAAAGGTGGTATCATGACTTCGACGGGTAGTACTCCGTTGGCTTGAGAAAAAAGAAAAAAATGTAATCATGACAACCATAAACGCTCCAATGAGAAGCGGGCGATTTCTAAGCGCCATCATCACAAGTGTAGGCCGGGGACAACCCGCCGATGGCATGGGTTATCAAGTGTGACTTGCTTAATCGATTGGAGGTGGGATGCCGAGTGGATGACATCGTTGCGAGATTCCTTTAACAAATGTACGGACAACATTAAGGAGACATGCAATCTAACCCCAACACGCGAGTGTGACTTCGACATTAACCTCGAGTGTAATGAACCACTAAATGAGCGAACATACCGTATGTCAGTGGTAGAGCTCCGAGAGGTTCAAGTGCAATTACATGATTTACTCGCAATAGGTTGGATTCATGCGACAAAATCTCCGTAAGGTGCCTTTACTTTACATTTGAGCGAGAATGAGGATACCATGCGTATGTTCGTAGACTATGGGATACCCAACGGCCTTTCAAGGAAAGTCCGTACATTGTAACCCCGGATCGATGAATTATCCGACTCGCTACTAATGGGGCTAACTATTTCAATACGTTAGACATGTATTAGGCCTATCACCAAGTTTGAGTCAAAGAGCGCGACATACATAAAACAACATTCCCACCACATTTCGGAATGTCCAATTGCAACGTTTTTTCTTTGGACTCTGCTTCGCCCCACACGGATTCCAAGCGATGATGAATCGAGGCTAGCCCCGTATCTAGGCAAACTCCGCTTGGTATATCTTGACGACGTGTTGATCAAAAGTCTAACGGCCGAGGAACACCTCGAGCATATTTTACTCGTATTACGAGAGCCGGCGGAACACGTACCAATGATTGTGTCGAACCACAACTACTTTATCCCGAGAAGCATAGGACCCCGCCCACACCGTTGAAACCACCCAAGCGTGGCTACATAGCAAGTCGAATTTCACAATCATGACTTGGCCGCCGACCACAATGAATATGTCGTGGATTAAAAACGTTTCGGGCATTAAAGTTACAAGATTGCAATCCAGGATGCATGTGATCGCGTGTTAGTGGTATAATTCGGATTTCGAGGAGCGGGAAAAAAAGCCATTGTCGGACATGCGAATATTGCGCACGTCATTTGGGCGGAGATTGTGAGCTTGCTTTGCAATGAAAGGTGGTATCATGACTTCGACGGGTAGTACTCCGTTGGCCTGAGAAAAAGATAAAAAATTGAGTCATGACAACCATAAGCGCTCCAACGAGAAGCGGGCGATTTCTAAGCGACATCATCACAAGTGTAGGCCGGGGACAACCCGCCGATGGCATGGGTTATCAAGTGTGACTTGCTTAATCGATCGGAGGTGGGATGCCGAGTGGATGACATCGTTGCGAGATTCCTTTAACGAGTGTACGGACAACAATTAGGAGACATGCAATCTACCCCCAACACGCGAGTGTGATTTCGACATTAACCTCGAGTGCAATGAACCACTAAATGAGCGAACATACCGTATGTCAGTGGTAGAGCTCCGAGAGGTTCAAGTGCAATTACACGATTTACTCGCAATAGGTTGGATTCTTGCGGCATAATCTCCGTAAGGTGCCTTTACTTTACATTTACGCGAGAATGAGGATACCATGCGTATGTTCGTAGACTACGGGATACCCAACGGCCTTTCAAGGAAAGTCTGTACATTGTTACCCCGGATCGATGAATTATCCGACTCGCTACTAATGGGGCTAACTATTTCAATACGTTAGACATGTATTAGGCCTATCACCAAGTTTGAGTCAAAGAGCGCGACATACATAAAACAACATTCCCACCACATTTCGGAATGTCCAATTGCAACGTTTAACCCTTTGGACTCTGCTACGCCCCACACGGATTCCAAGCGATGATGAATCGAGGCTAGCCCCGTATCTAGGCAAACTCCGCTTGGTATATCTTGACGACGTGTTGATCAAAAGTCTAACGGCCGATGAACACCTCGAGCATATTCAACTCGTATAACGAGAGCCGGCGGAACACGTACCAATGATTGTGTCGAACCACAACTACTTTATCCCGAGAAACATAGGACCCCGCCCACACCGTTGAAACCACCCTAGCGTGGCAACATAGCAAGTCGAATTTCACAATCATGACTTGGCCGCCGACCACATAGGATATGCCGTTGATTAAAAACGTTTTGGGCATTATAGTTACAAGATTGCAATCGAGGATGCATGTGATCGCGTGTTAGTGGTATAATTCGGATTTCGAGGAGCGGGGAAAAATGCCATTGTCGGACATGCGAATATTGCGCACGTCATTTGGGCGGAGATTGTGAGCTTGCTGTGAAATGAAAGGTGGTATCATGACTTCGACGGGTAGTACTCCGTTGGCTTGAGAAAAAAGAAAAAAATGTAATCATGACAACCATAAACGCTCCAATGAGAAGCGGGCGATTTCTAAGCGCCATCATCACAAGTGTAGGCCGGGGACAACCCGCCGATGGCATGGGTTATCAAGTGTGACTTGCTTAATCGATTGGAGGTGGGATGCCGAGTGGATGACATCGTTGCGAGATTCCTTTAACAAATGTACGGACAACATTAAGGAGACATGCAATCTAACCCCAACACGCGAGTGTGACTTCGACATTAACCTCGAGTGTAATGAACCACTAAATGAGCGAACATACCGTATGTCAGTGGTAGAGCTCCGAGAGGTTCAAGTGCAATTACATGATTTACTCGCAATAGGTTGGATTCATGCGACAAAATCTCCGTAAGGTGCCTTTACTTTACATTTGAGCGAGAATGAGGATACCATGCGTATGTTCGTAGACTATGGGATACCCAACGGCCTTTCAAGGAAAGTCCGTACATTGTAACCCCGGATCGATGAATTATCCGACTCGCTACTAATGGGGCTAACTATTTCAATACGTTAGACATGTATTAGGCCTATCACCAAGTTTGAGTCAAAGAGCGCGACATACATAAAACAACATTCCCACCACATTTCGGAATGTCCAATTGCAACGTTTTTTCTTTGGACTCTGCTTCGCCCCACACGGATTCCAAGCGATGATGAATCGAGGCTAGCCCCGTATCTAGGCAAACTCCGCTTGGTATATCTTGACGACGTGTTGATCAAAAGTCTAACGGCCGAGGAACACCTCGAGCATATTTTACTCGTATTACGAGAGCCGGCGGAACACGTACCAATGATTGTGTCGAACCACAACTACTTTATCCCGAGAAGCATAGGACCCCGCCCACACCGTTGAAACCACCCAAGCGTGGCTACATAGCAAGTCGAATTTCACAATCATGACTTGGCCGCCGACCACAATGGATATGTCGTGGATTAAAAACGTTTCGGGCATTAAAGTTACAAGATTGCAATCCAGGATGCATGTGATCGCGTGTTAGTGGTATAATTCGGATTTCGAGGAGCGGGAAAAAAAGCCATTGTCGGACATGCGAATATTGCGCACGTCATTTGGGCGGAGATTGTGAGCTTGCTTTGCAATGAAAGGTGGTATCATGACTTCGACGGGTAGTACTCCGTTGGCCTGAGAAAAAGATAAAAAATTGAGTCATGACAACCATAAGCGCTCCAACGAGAAGCGGGCGATTTCTAAGCGCCATCTTCACAAGTATAGGCCGGGGACAACCCGCCGATGGCATGGGTTATCAAGTGTGACTTGCTTATTCGATTGGAGGTGGGATGCCGAGTGGATGACATCGTTGCGAGATTCCTTTAACGAGTGTACGGACAACAATTAGGAGACATGCAATCTACCCCCAACACGCGAGTGTGACTTCGACATTAACCTCGAGTGCAATGAACCACTAAATGAGCGAACATACCGTATGTCAGTGGTAGAGCTCCGAGAGGTTCAAGTGCAATTACACGATTTACTCGCAATAGGTTGGATTCTTGCGGCATAATCTCCGTAAGGTGCCTTTACTTTACATTTACGCGAGAATGAGGATACCATGCGTATGTTCGTAGACTACGGGATACCCAACGGCCTTTCAAGGAAAGTCTGTACATTGTTACCCCGGATCGATGAATTATCCGACTCGCTACTAATGGGGCTAACTATTTCAATACGTTAGACATGTATTAGGCCTATCACCAAGTTTGAGTCAAAGAGCGCGACATACATAAAACAACATTCCCACCACATTTCGGAATGTCCAATTGCAACGTTTTACCCTTTGGACTATGCTACGCCCCACACGGATTCCAAGCGATGATGAATCGAGGCTAGCCCCGTATCTAGGCAAACTCCGCTTGGTATATCTTGACGACGTGTTGATCAAAAGTCTAACGGCCGATGAACACCTCGAGCATATTCAACTCGTATAACGAGAGCCGGCGGAACACGTACCAATGATTGTGTCGAACCACAACTACTTTATCCCGAGAAACATAGGACCCCGCCCACACCGTTGAAACCACCCAAGCGTGGCTACATAGCAAGTCGAATTTCACAATCATGACTTGGCCGCCGACCACAACGGATATGTCGTTGATTAAAAACGTTTTGGGCATTAGAGTTACACGATTGCAATCGAGGATGCATGTGATCGCGTGTTAGTGGTATAATTCGGATTTCGAGGAGCGGGGAAAAATGCCATTGTCGGACATGCGAATATTGCGCACGTCATTTGGGCGGAGATTGTGAGCTTGCTTTGCAATGAAAGGTGGTATCATGACTTCGACGGGTAGTACTTCGTTGGCCTGAGAAAAAAGAAAAAAATGTAATCATGACAACCATAAACGCTCCAATGAGAAGCGGGCGATTTCTAAGCGACATCATCACAAGTGTAGGCCGGGGACAACCCGCCGATGGCATGGGTTATCAAGTGTGACTTGCTTAATCGATTGGAGGTGGGATGCCGAGTGGATGACATCGTTGCGAGATTCCTTTAACGAGTGTACTGACAACAATTAGGAGACATGCAATCTACCCCCAACACGCGAGTGTGACTTCGACATTAACCTCGAGTGTAATGAACCACTAAATGAGCGAACATACCGTATGTCAGTGGTAGAGCTCCGAGAGGTTCAAGTGCAATTACACGATTTACTCGCAATAGGTTGGATTCTTGCGGCATAATCTCCGTAAGGTGCCTTTACTTTACATTTACGCGAGAATGAGGATACCATGCGTATGTTCGTAGACTACGGGATACCCAACGGCCTTTCAAGGAAAGTCTGTACATTGTTACCCCGGATCGATGAATTATCCGACTCGCTACTAATGGGGCTAACTATTTCAATACGTTAGACATGTATTAGGCCTATCACCAAGTTTGAGTCAAAGAGCGCGACATACATAAAACAACATTCCCACCACATTTCGGAATGTCCAATTGCAACGTTTTACCGTTTGGACTATGCTACGCCCCACACGGATTCCAAGCGATGATGAATCGAGGCTAGCCCCGTATCTAGGCAAACTCCGCTTGGTATATCTTGACGACGTGTTGATCAAAAGTCTAACGGCCGATGAACACCTCGAGCATATTCAACTCGTATAACGAGAGCCGGCGGAACACGTACCAATGATTGTGTCGAACCACAACTACTTTATCCCGAGAAACATAGGACCCCGCCCACACCGTTGAAACCACCCAAGCGTGGCTACATAGCAAGTCGAATTTCACAATCATGACTTGGCCGCCGACCACAACGGATATGTCGTTGGTTAAAAACGTTTTGGGCATTAGAGTTACACGATTGCAATCGAGGATGCATGTGATCGCGTGTTAGTGGTATAATTCGGATTTCGAGGAGCGGGGAAAAATGCCATTGTCGGACATGCGAATATTGCGCACGTCATTTGGGCGGAGATTGTGAGCTTGCTTTGCAATGAAAGGTGGTATCATGACTTCGACGGGTAGTACTCCGTTGGCCTGAGAAAAAAGAAAAAAATGTAATCATGACAACCATAAACGCTCCAATGAGAAGCGGGCGGTTTCTAAGCGCCATCTTCACAAGTATAGCCCGGGGACAACCCGCCGATGGCATGGGTTATCAAGTGTGATTTGCTTATTCGATTGGAGGTGGGATGCCGAGTGGATGACATCGTTGCGAGATTCCTTTAACAAATGTACGGACAACATTAAGGAGACATGCAATCTAACCCCAACACGCGAGTGTGACTTCGACATTAACCTCGAGTGTAATGAACCACTAAATGAGCGAACATACCGTATGTCAGTGGTAGAGCTCCGAGAGGTTCAAGTGCAATTACACGATTTACTCGCAATAGGTTGGATTCTTGCGGCATAATCTCCGTAAGGTGCCTTTACTTTACATTTACGCGAGAATGAGGATACCATGCGGATGTTCGTAGACTACGGGATACCCAACGGCCTTTCAAGGAAAGTCTGTACATTGTTACCCCGGATCGATGAATTATCCGACTCGCTACTAATGGGGCTAACTATTTCAATACGTTAGACATGTATTAGGCCTATCACCAAGTTTGAGTCAAAGAGCGCGACATACATAAAACAACATTCCCACCACATTTCGGAATGTCCAATTGCAACGTTTAACCCTTTGGACTCTGCTTCGCCCCACACGGATTCCAAGCGATGATGAATCGAGGCTAGCCCCGTATCTAGGCAAACTCCGCTTGGTATATCTTGACGACGTGTTGATCAAAAGTCTAACGGCCGATGAACACCTCGAGCATATTCAACTCGTATAACGAGAGCCGGCGGAACACGTACCAATGATTGTGTCGAACCACAACTACTTTATCCCGAGAAGCATAGGACCCCGCCCACACCGTTGAAACCACCCAAGCGTGGCTACATAGCAAGTCGACTGGCTTGATTGGAGATGAATGAGGAAGGGGTGGCGCGGAGGAGAACTTGTGACCATTCGGTTATGTGATTCTGCCCGAGGGGGTTAAGACGAGGGAGGAGGGAGGTGTGTGTCTTGCGGGGTGAGAATTCGCGGTATGCTTGTTTGTATGTGTGAGGGTCTGTGATATGTGTGGCTCTGTCTCTGAGTGATGTAATGAGCGCGGCGTCCTGGCTGGTGAAGTGGGTGCGGATTGTGGAGGCAATGGGGTTGGTGAGGGAGAGGGGAGGGATGTTGTGAAACATGGTTCCGGCGTCGCGTTGGGCGCGCACTAGGCATCTGAGCGTGGGGGGGATAGACTGCCTGACATTATCGATTCAATGGGCCAGTGGGAGTATGTTGTGGAGATTTTGTGAATGTGGGCTCTGGC
The DNA here is from genome assembly GCA_026401115.1 of Tetraselmis chui. Taxonomy (NCBI): domain Eukaryota; kingdom Viridiplantae; phylum Chlorophyta; class Chlorodendrophyceae; order Chlorodendrales; family Chlorodendraceae; genus Tetraselmis; species Tetraselmis chui. The sequence goes on along the minus strand of JAPMLY010001900.1, from coordinate 66,335 downwards.
CATGTGGCCCCTATAGCCGGGGGAGTTCAGGATTTTGTGGAGGTGGCAGACAGTGAGTTGCGCGGCATGGGCTTTTAGGGAGGGGAGGCCGTAGCCGAGGTCGGAGGTGGGCCGGTGTAGGGCGGTGCGGGGGAGGTTGCGCACCGAGGAGACGGCGGAGCGTAGGGCGCGGCATATTTGACCTTCGAGGGTGTCCAATTGGGAGTCGCTGAAGAGGCCGAGTTGGAGGGTGAAGTGTTTTCCGAGTAGGAGGCCACGGATGACGCGAATTCTGCGGGACTGGGTTAGTAGGGAGGATGAGAGGGCGTTGATGAGGGATGTGGTAGTGCGTTTGAGTTCGTGCCAGTGTTTGGTGAAGGTGAGGGCGGTGTTGTGCTCTACCCCAAGGACGCGGTATGTGTCCGAGGGGCCTATGGAGGGGATGGGTGCCGGGGTGGAGTTGATGGTGATGAAATGTGTTTGAAGGCGGGATGTGAGGAGGGTGATGTTGGCAAGGGAGAGGGCGTTGCCTGTGCGCCAGAGGGCGCCGGTAATGCATCATTTTCGGATGTTGACGGTCATACCTGTGTAGGCGCTGAAGAGGGAAAGTTTCCTAAGTTGGATGGCCATGTTTGGGGTCGAGCCCGTGGCTAGGCTGAGGTCGTCGGCAAATCCGTGTCCGGGGTATGTGGCTGTGGGTTGTGTGGGGTCGACGTTAGTGGCGGGGGGGCCTGGGCGATAGCCCCGGCTACCCACAGTGATCCAGCGGAGAAAGAAATCGAGGAATAAGGTAAATAGGAACGGGGAGAGGGTGTCGCCTTGTAGGGTACCTCGATTGATGTCTATGGAGGGGGTGGGACCATATGGGGTAATGTAGTTTGTGGTTGAGACGCCGTAGAGGTGTTCGCATGTATCTACACAAGTGGAGGGCATACCGAGTTGTTTCATGTGTTTGAACATGATGCGGTGGTGTGCAGCGTTGAACGCGCCCTTGAAGTCCGCGTACATGACGTAAATGTCCTTGTTGTGGAGTTTCGCGTCCTCCATGGCCATGATTATGGAGGAGAGGGCGTCGTGGATGCTGCGTTGTTGTCGAAAGCCGTCTTGTTGGTCGCTGAGAATGCCGTGGGTTTCGGCGTATTTCGAGCCTGCGTCTTTTATTAGTGCGGTCCATAGCTTAAGAAGGTTATTCATGAGGGCGATGGGGCGGTAGTTGTCAAGGAGGGTGGGGTCACCTTTTTAATGTAAGAGGCATGTTGTGATGTGGCATCATTAAGGGGGTGTGTAGGATTTGTGGGCGAGCAGGGATAGGAGACAGTAGAGGGCGGAGCGGGTCTCCGGGGGTAGGAACTTGAGAATTTCGTTGGGGATGCCGTCGGGGCCTGGGGCTTTGCCTGTGCCAAGCGAGTTGAGGGTTTTATCAAATGTATCGCGGGTAATCATGTCGGCGAGAGTGAGTGTGGGGTCCCCTCGGGGTTCGATGGTGTAGTTGTCGGGGTTGTCAGGGTGTTCCCATGGGGGTACTGGTAGGTCGGGCGGGGTGTCTCGCGTGAGTTCGGTGGTGAAGTGGGAGTGGACCGCCTTAATAACGGCTGAGGGGGAGGATGCTGTGGTTTTATCGGGTTTGGTAATGCGGTGGAGAGTTGAAGTTGCGGTGGTCGCGGGAAGGAGGCTACTTCTAATTTGTAAGCGGCGGTGGGAGGATCTTGGGGAGGCGTCGTAGGCAGTATTGGTGCGGGTTTTAACCTTTTGGAGTATATCCGTGGTGGTTGTTCGGAGTAGAAGGCGTATGCGTGTATGGCATTGTTGATGGATATCGGTAGGGGAAAGATAGTCAGATGTTTTGCAGGAGGGTTTGGGCTAGGGGTAGGGGGCCACCGTTGGTACTACATTTGCGGAGTTTGCGAATGAGTTTGCGTGTTTTTCTAGATAGCCAGGTGGGGTTAGTGGACGAGGTAGTGGGGCGGGGTTTCTTCGGGGGTAGGAGGGGCCATATGGTGGCTGCGTGGTCCATATATTGGGAGAGTAGGGCAGTGAATTTCGAGGCTAGGATGTCGAGGGTGTCGGTAGAGGCCATGGAAGGGGTTGTGTTGAGATTTTTTGCGTGGAGGGAGGCTGTGTGGTTGATAAGGGAGAGTGTGCTACGTTGATATGACTTAATGTGGTGTGGTTGTAGTGGAAGTTTGAAGGAGAGTTTTCGGGTGGTGTGGTGAGTGCGAGGCGGGTCGTGGGCCGAGGGTGGACGGGCGATTAGGGAGGAGGGGGCAGGGATAACTAGGTGTAGTGCCGAGTGGTCGGAGAAGTGTGAGGGAGAGGTGAAAATCGAGCATGTAGGCGGGTTGAGGCTGAGGGGGGAGGGAGGAGGGGTGAGCCAGTGGTCAAGGCAGCCTCCGCTGCGGGGGAAGGTGGGAAGGGGGGGGTGAAGTGGACGGAGGTGGTATTCGAGTAGGGAGGTGAGGGCTGGGTTGCCTGTACCTTGTGTGGTGGTCGTTTGGAAGTCGCCACCCCAGAGGACGCGGTGAGTTGGGTAGGCGTCAATCAGGCGGAGGCCCCATGCCGCGACCTCCGCGTATAAGTGTGTTAGATGGGTGCTGTGGAGTTGTGGCATGTAGGCTCCGAGGAGGAGGTAAGGATTGCCTGAGTGTGGGGCAAGTTTTAGTCCTGCGATATGTGGGATGAGGTGTGGGGGTGGGGTAAGGACGGTGGCAGATTGGAACGACTCCCTGCGGACCGCGAAGAGAACACCTGCGTCGGGTAGGGGCACAGATGAGTAGCAAGTTCTGGAGCTTTTGAGGAGGTATTGGGGGACGGCGATACGCCATCTGGATTTGTGGGTGTCGTGGTTATAGTTTCCGTGAGGACGAGGACATCCATGCGGTGGGTGGTGGCGAGGTGTTCCACGTCCATGATGGATGTGTATAGTTGTTGCGAGACATGGTTTTGTGTGATAATCAAGTTGCTACACAGCAATGTTGGTCAAGTAGCATCGTGATAGTACGGCTGTGACTCAGCACAATGAGATGATAAGCCAATCAACAATAGAGAGGATTAGGTTGCTGATGGTGGCAAGTTGCTGAGCGTTAGATATCATCTAAAGGCTCAGAATATATGTTGGCGTGTGCTCACCACAAGGTGAGTGCGTGTCCTGTGATAGGCAAGTGCTAGGCACTTGCTGAGGGTGAGATGACATGCAGTGTCACTCGCCGAGTGTAAGCATTCCTTATTGCCCCCTCAACTTTGACAGGTTATGGGCCCTCTAGCTGCTAGTTGTTGGAGTCATTTGTCTTGACTGGAACCTAGAGCTTGCTTCTCGAAGATTGGTAGACCTTTGTGGTGTCGCACGATACGTGAGGTGCGGCTGGCTCACAAAGTGGCTGGCTCTTGCTTGTGTTTGTAGCTTTACTTCGATACCCGGTTGGTAGCGACTTGTTTGTGTCGCTTGGAGCCGGCTTCAACCCCCGAACGCCGACTCGTGTGACGTGAAAATCGGCTTGCTCTTCTTTGTTATAGCTTGGCGCTTTCTGGAATTTTATTCGCTTCCGGAGCTTGTCACCCGCCAGTTTCTTTTCTCGTGAAAGCCGATAGTGGTCCGGTTGAATTTTTGGAAAGGCATCTTACCACAAGTGTACTAGCACTCTTGTACGACGTCACTTTATCGACCTTCGGAGACTCGTTTCTGATTGCATGGCTGTATAGACTCCGGAAGTACAATTGCGTCTTCGGTCAGCCCTTTGTCGTCTCCTTTTCTGAGCCGTGTTGCCCGCCTCTTCACCGGTACTTGGTGCTTTTCTTGTTGGCAGTTTTCCTAATTTTCTGGTGCTCTTGCGAGCGCATCCGACGTACCTGCTATGGACTCCGTGAAACTACCCAAGTTCAGTGGGGAGAGACGAGATTTTGACGTGTGGAAGAAACGTTTTCGTGCATTTGGCTTGATGCAAAAGTGGGCTCCGGCTTTGTCGTCGGATGGTGCCGCTTCCTCTCAACAACAAGTCGACATGTACTCCACATTGATTCTTGCGCTGCCGGAGGACGACCTTTCTATTATCGAGAATGTTAGCGAGGATGACAAGACTTGCGGCCACACTGCATGGACTGCGTTAGTCAATCATTATGAGGACGATGGTATTTACCGGTGTACGGAACTATTGCAGGACTTGGAAACGCCGCAAGCGGACGGCGAGAGCGGCATTCAATATCTGAACCGGTTAGTTCGACTGCAACGACAGCTTGCCCGAGTTGGGGACGTCGTCCACGACCGGCGTATCATCATGTACTTGGTGAAGGGCCTGCGCAGCGAATACCATTCCATCACCGACACGTGGGACGTACACGACCTCAGCATGGATACCGTCAAGCGTGATCTTCGTCAAAAGGGCATGCGCATCGAGAGTCGTGCGCAATCACATTCAACGGAGCCCCCAACGCCTACGGCTTTTGCATCGTCTCATGATGACTTAACGACTGAACTTTTGAAGCGGCAAGTCTCCGAGCTCCAAAACCAACTGAAATCTCTTCAAGGAGCTGCGACTACTCGTCGTACCTCATATGGCAGAGGCGGAGCGAGAATTTTTCGTGGTGTTTGCTATGGCTGTGGTAAGAAGGGCCATCGCAGGTCCGAGTGCCCCGTCAACAACACCTGAGGTAACTATGCGCAAATGGACTCCCCGGTTCCTTTTCCGGCGGTCATGGACGTGACAGCCACCCCTGCGAGGCCATTCTCCGAGGCTCGACACATGTTCGAGCGCGATGGGGAAACGTGGATGTGGTTGGCCGACAGCGGCGCCAGCCATCACATGACTAGTGTGCGCCGTGACTTCTGTGAGTATCGAGCGCTCACCGACCGGCTTTGGGTGAAGGGTATCAGCGCCCGCGCTATTGGAGTGGGCTCGGTCCGAATCATTGTGAAGGCTGAAGATGGAGAGGAGATTCCTGCCACGCTAAAGAATGTGCTCCACGTTCCTGAGCTATCCCGTCGTGCGTCGTGGTCTTACCATCGACTTTTCAGCCTCACCCAAGCTCGGCGACAAGGTCATTCTGTGGTGTTAGCTGATCCCGTGGACCACCTTCGTCTTCATGCCGGTCATGGTGGTGGCGTGGTGGTTCCGTTGGAGCGCGCGCATTTATTGGTGTGGTTGCCGGCGCGGGTTGCTTCGTTGAATCCTACCGCTTCGGTCGCCACTGCGCCATCGGAAAAACGGTTGTGGCATTCCCGACTCGGTCACCTTGGCGAGTCGCAATTGGACGGGCTCTTGGCCACTCAGGTGGAGGGTGTGGCGTTTTCTGCGTCGGAGAAGTTGGGCTTCTGTAAGACGTGTGTTGTGTGTAAGTCGCACGTCCGCCGTATCTCTCATGAGCCGGCTGACCGGAACGTTGGTGTCTTTGAGGTCCTCGGCTTAGACTTCTGCGGTCCTATGAGTGTTCCATCCTTGGGAGGACGGCGGTACAGCTTGTGTGCGGTTGATTTCCGGAGCCATTTCATGCTGCATGATGCGGTCCGCTCCAAGGATGAGGCTCCCGCCTCGTTCCGTCGCATGTTGACTACCATCCGTTCTCTGGGGCACACGGTTCGTCGTCTTCGGGTGGACAATGACACGGTGTTCTTAGGTGCTGCCTTCCGAAACCTCTTGGATGAGTTCAACATCGCTGTGGAGATCACTGCCCCTTACGCGCATTGGCAACATGGCCGTATTGAACGGAAGTGGGGGACATTGGTCCCGATGGCGCAGTCAATGATCCGGCAAGCCGCGCTGCCAAAATCGTATTGGGCTTTAGCGATGGCCGCTGCGGTGCATGTCCGCAATCGTGTGCATAGTAGCGGAGCCGGCGGTGCACCTTTCACCTTGGCGACCGGTAGACGAACTGATTTGAGCTCCATGCGGGTCTTCGGCTGTCCGGCCTATGTCCACGTTGACAAGTCTCAACGCCGCAAACTTGACGATCACGCGTGGAAGGGTGTCTTTGTGGGCTATGCTTCCGAATCACCTGCGTGGTTGGTGTACAATCCTGCTACTCGTCGGGTGGTGAGCACCCGCAACGTGGTGTTTGATGAGGCTGCAGTCCTCTCCATGGGGGAGAGCAATGCGGAGCAACGCAATGATGATGAAGAGGACAGCATCCCGCGCACCATGTGTAGCGAAGAACCGGATACACCTTCGGGGGAGTCGCCGCTACGGGAGTCGCGGCAGCATTCCGGGTCGACGGAAGAGGAACGGGACATGCATTCGGGGGAGACTCCACGGCCAAGGTATAATCTTCGATCCACTGCTGCACCACAGCAATGCGTACCCAGTCCAAGGTATAATCTCCGTTCAGCGGGCGCTTCGGGAGATGGATGGACTGCGGGAAGTGCCGCAGCTATTAAGTCAGCCAGCAGCCCGACCGTTCAAGAGCCGGTGTCATACAAGCAAGCGCTGAGGATTCCCCAATCGGGGGAGTGGGAGGCAGCTATCAAGAGCGAGTACGACTCACTTGTATCTCGGAAAACCTGGACATTGGTCCCTTGTCCTGCCGGTCGCAAACTCGTAGATTCCAAGTAGGTGTTCAAGCTGAAGCGCGATGCCAATGGACAGATTGCAAGGTACAAAGCAAGACTTGTGGCTCGCGGGTTTACTCATGAGAAGGGTGTGGACTACCACGAGACCTTCGCTCCCACAGTGAGGGTGATTTCTATTCGAACGTTGCTCGCGCTTGCTGCTTATAATGATTGGGAGGTGGAGCAGCTTGATGTGGTGACGGCATTTTTGGAGGCCGATATCGAGGAGGAAATCTACATGAGGCAGCCGGAAGGATTCCGTCACTTCGACATCAATGGAGAGGAGCGAGTGTGCTTGTTGGAGAAATCATTGTATGGCCTCAAGCAAGCTCCAAGGAACTGGAATACGACCATCACAACATGGTTAGAGGAGTATGGCTTTACCCAATCCAAGGTGGATCCCGGCATTTACGTCTTTATCAAGGAGGGTGAGCTTTATGTCTTGGCGTTGTACGTGGACGACAGCATCATCGTCGGACCAGCGGGTAGCTTCATCGTTGGGTTCAAGTCGGCTTTCGGCGAAAGGTTCAACGTGCAAGACCTCGGTCCAGTGTCTTGGTTGCTTGGCATGACAATCGAGCGTGATCGTGGCAGCCGCACCATCAGGATTGGACAACAGCAATACGTCTTAGATATGTTGGAGCGCTTCAACATGATGGGCTGCAAGCAAGTAGGCTCACCTATGGCGGTCGATGCTTTGAGCAATTGTGTGGAGACGTCGACATCAAGGTTGCCTCCCAGTCTAGTGCCGTACCAAATCTTGATCGGTAGCTGGTTGTATGCTTCCGTAAGCACACGGCCCGACATCACCATGCCTGTTAGCCACCTTAGTAGGTACATGTCCGACCCCTCTCAGTCACATTGGGAGCAAGCCAAGAGGGTGCTTCGCTACCTCAAGGGGACCGCAGAGTCGGTGTTGATGTACGGTGGCGCACCCTCATCAAAGGTGGTAGGATGGTGAGATTCTGACTACGCGAGTGATATTGGCGAGCGGCGCTCTCGCACGGGGTATGTGTTCATGCTCAACGGTGCAGCGGTGAGTTGGAAAAGCCAGCGGCAACAAACTGTGGCGTTGTCGACAGCGGAGGCAGAGTATATGGCGCTGACTGCGGCCACTCAGGAGGCGATGTTTTTGAAGCAACTACTCCACGAGTTTCACCAAGACTCCGGGTCTCCCATCACAATTCACGAGGACAATCAGAGTTGTATTGCACTCAGCAAGAATAGCATGACGACCGGACGCAGCAAGCACATGGACGTGAGGTACCACTTCTGTCGGGAGAAGGTGGAGAGCGGAGACATCGAGGTGCAATATTGTGCGACGGAGAACATGCTTGCTGATGTGCTTACCAAGCCATTAGTGAGTGCAAGGCATAGGAAGTTGTGCAATGCCATCATGGGATTGCATGCGTAGCAAGGGGGAGTGTTGCGAGACATAGTTTTGTGTGATAATCAAGTTGCTACACAACAATGTTGGTCAAGTAGCATCGTGATAGTATCGCTGTGACTCAGCACAATGAGATGATAAGCCAATCAACAATAGAGAGGATTAGGTTGCTGATGGTGGCAAGTTGCTGAGCGTTAGATATCATCTAAAGGCTCAGAATATATGTTGGCGTGTGCTCACCACAAGGTGAGTGCGTGTCATGTGATAGGCAAGTGCTAGGCACTTGCTGAGGGTGAGATGACATGCAGTGTCACTCACCGAGTGTAAGCATTCCTTATTGCCCCCTCAACTTTGACAATAGCCCCCTAGTGTTGAGGTTAATGAGGTGTAGAGGTTGTGGGAGGTGGTGTGGGAGGATTGGTGGGGGTTGGGGGTCGGGGGGGTTAGGGTGGTTCGCGTGGGGGGTTATGCGGCGTGGTGGGGGGGTGTGGGAGGTGAGGGGGTGGGGCGGGTATGGGGGTGTGGTGTGGGAGCGGGTGTGGGGGAGAGTGGGTTGGCGGGTTTCAGAGGGGGGGATGGAGTGGCTGAGAGGAGGGGTCGATGAGGAGGGCTGGGGGGGGAGTGGAGGCTCGGGGGAAGGGGGGGGGTGATGAGGGTGGAGGGTGTTAAGGAGCTGGGAGCGAACCACAGGGAGGGGGGTGGAGCGGAAGACGTGGAGCCACAGAAGGGTGTGGAGGGAGTAGACTGTGTGTTTGGGGTCGAAAGGAGGGGGGTCGTAAGCATGGTCAGCATGTGCCGTGAGTATAAAGTATGTGTGAAGGAGGACGTGGGTTCCACAGGACCACGCGCGAGATGTGTCGTTCTGTCGAGGGGGGTTGAGCAGGCGGAGAGTTAGGAGTTGGGGGGGGGGGGGGAGACGAGTTCCATGAGGCGAGGAGTGAGAGGGAACGGGTAAGTAGGGACGGTGGGGGGGGTGGTGGAGTGAGTCCACCCAAGTGGCGGAGTCGTGTGTCACGTGAAGGAGGCCGAAATGGGAGTGCTGCCAGGTGAGGACAAGTAGGGAGTTGTGAGGTGTGCCCGGGCGCGGGGGTACGCCTCTGTTTGAGAGGTTGGTCCACTGGCTGGGGTATATTTGGTGGTTGTGGAAGGTGTCTACTTCGATGTTTGTGATAACAGTGTAGTGGTTGTGGAGGTTAGAGTGGAGCTTGGCAAGCGAAGTAGCAATGCAGTAGAGGTTTGAGAGGTCATGGTAGTGACCCCACTGGAAGGAAAGCACAGCCGAGGAGTCGAGGTGGCCGATGGGGGTGGGGAGGCCGTGTTCGAGGTTAAGGTCAAACAGGTAATTGTGTAGTTTGATGGTGCAGGTGTCGGGTGTGAAGTGTGACGGAAGTGAGGCGAAGTGGGGGCCTGAGTGGGTTGGTTACACCGTGATTACGGATATCGTGGGGAGGGCGTGGGAGGAGGGCATGGGGTCGAACCTCCGGGCCTGCTGGCCCGTCTATAGGGGAGTTAGGGATGGGGGCTGGCCCTATCGGCCGAGTGGACATCGGGTGGAGGGATGGGAGGTCCAGTGGAGGGGAGGTGTTCCTCATTGGCTTCCGCTGTGGTTTGGTCGTCTTCAGGGAGGTCTTCGAGCTCGAAGTCTGAGGTTGCAGGGGATGAGGCAGGCAGGGGGAGGTTTGAGGGGTGTGTGTTGGGCGGGAGGTCGGGGGTCCGGCGGTCGGAGTTGGGGGTGGGTTGTGGGGAATTGGAGTGTGTGTGGCGTGTGTAGGTATGGGGGTCATGGGAATTGCGGCGGTGTGGAGGTGAGTGGGGGGTCTTTCTGAGGGTGTGGCGTGTGTATTTCGAGACGCCTGACGGGGGGGCAGGTTTGAGGGCGGGGTCTGTAGGTGTGTGTGCCGTAGGGGAGGAGTCCATGGGGTCGGTGGGGGGAAGGGAGGGGGGGAGGAGTCGGAGGGGGGTGGTATCATGTTGGGGGTGGAGTCTGTGCGTTGGGGGGAGGGAGGAGGTGGGGGGTCAAGGCCGGTTGGGTGGGAGGAGGCTGTGGCTGGGTGTGTGAGGGGGGTGGAGGAGGAATCCATGTGGTCAACTGAGGTCTCGAGGATGGTGGGAAGGGGGGGTGGGGGAGGAGGGGTGGTGTCGGGCAAGGTGAGAGGGTCAGCTGGGTGTGTGGGGTGAGGGTTCGTAGGAGGGGCGGGGGAGGGGGGGCGACGTTTATTGGAGGGGCGCTGGTTGCGAGTGTGAGGGGGGGGGGGGGAATATGATGGGGCCAGTTGGATGTCAGGGAGGGAGTCGAGGTCGAGGGGGGTATCGTCAGGGTCGTAGGTGTTGGTCGCATGTAGGTGGCATGTCCATTCGAGAAGGAGAGAGGGGGGGTTGCGAAGGAGGGATTTGTTTTTTGTGAGGGTGAGATGAGGGGGGGAGGGGGAGGTGGTGAAGATGGGGTCCGTGATGCGGGACATGCCGAAGGTGGAGTAGTGGTGGGGTGTGATGTATAGGGAGCATGTGGTGTTGGTGGGGGTGCCGCGGTGTATGTAGGTGTGGGGGAGGGGAATGGTGGTAGTGCCGTTGGTTGAGATGAGGATGCAGTACATGGTGTTGGTGAGGGAGATTTGGATGATGGTGGCGATGTGAGGGGAGGGGGAGGGGTGGGAGCGGAAATATGAGCCGTCAGGAAATTTTTTGAGGTAGGTGTGTTGTGAGATGTCGAAGTTGGAGAGTGAGGAGTGGTGGGAGTGGGTGTGTGATTGTGCGTATTCTGAAGTTGTTTGATGGAGGAGGGTGGAGAGCCAGTGTGAGGAAGGGATGGTACCGTTGGACGTGGGTTGGGGGAAGGGGAGGGGGTGGGGGGATTGGATGAGGACTGTGGTGAGGCAGGTGTCAGTCCAGGAGGTGCCTTGGACATGGCCTGTGAGAGGGGGGGGAGTGGTGATAATTGTGTAGTTGTGGGGGGTGGTGGGTACGGTGTGAATAGCATTCTGAAGGTTGGCGTGAAAATGTACAGGGCCTGATTGTGAAAGAACTGGGTTATGGGGTGGGTGGAGGATATGCATCCAGAAGGAGGGGGGATCGTTCACGACCTGGACGGGTTCCCGTGTAGGTTGTAGGGCGTCCGCGATCTGGAGCAGGAGTTGGGCTGGTTCCGGGAGGTCTTCCATTCGGGGGGTAGGGGTGGTGGCGCTGGCGTTCCATGTGTCGGCGAGTTCCGTGGCGAGTCGATCGAGCAGGAGGGCATGTATCAGGGGAACGACGTCTGGGCCGGAGAGATGAGTGAACAGGGGGGAGCTAATTTTCATGCGGCGGCCTGATATTGCGGGAACTGCGACAGCTCGTATGATCTGAATTTTCTGCTGACTTAGGGTGATGGAAAGTTGGGGGTCCGAGGCGGCGCGGGGTGGCGTCGGACCTCCCGACGGGAGTTCACGCTAGCGTGAAGCGAGCAGGTAAAGCATGCCATCCGTTATACATGAGGTGGGGATGTCCAGCCGGACCATTTGGTGGCCGTGTGAGAGTGCAACGGGCAGAGGGGTGAGATCGTGTTGATGGGGCATGGCGGGGTGTGGAGTGCGGGTGACTTAGGCTGTCCATAGCGCACGATGGGCGAGTTCCCTTCCGATTGTATTTCTCGCGCGGGCCGGGATATCGGTTAGGGCGTGAACTTTTTCGAGGAGCCAGCGTCGAGCAAGAGAGCAAGCTGAGATGAGCATGAGTGAGGAAGACAGCGTGTTCGGTAGGAACACACCGTGGAGCCAGAAGCTGGCAGTGTCAGGAGGGGCGGTGGAGTACTGGCATGTCAGGAGGTAGGAGTCGATCAGGCGGGCAGAGAGGTCAACGGCTCTTCCGAGGTCAGGGGCAGTTGTCGGGGTGGAGAGGACCATGGGAGTTTGAAGCCCTGTGCCCGGCGTGGGTTCCAGGGGCGTGCCTCGTCCGTGGTTTGCAGTTGCGAGCTGTGGGGCCGTAAGAAATGGAGCGAGTGGGTGACCCACAAGGCGGTTACGGGGGCCGATGTGGTCGTCCGCGAAAAGGGGTGTAGGGCGGTCCTTGAGGAGGACCTGTTTGTATTTTCCCGGGAGGTTAAAAGGTGATGACATAGTGGTCGTCAGGTGGGTGTCGATGTGTGTGTGTGTGTTGGATTTGGAGTGGGGAGAGAGAGGGCTAGAGGTGGTCAGCGTGTGTTGGCGGCACACGACCAGGTCTGATGGGACCTTGGTTTGCTATTCGCGGGCGTCTGATGGGAACGTCCGGACGCTCGGAGGGGCGCGTGGGAGTGCGCCGGCTCTGTGAGAGGGTGGTTTTTTGTAATCTAGTGGGTACGTACGAGTGTCGTAGTATGTGACGGAGTGCTCGGAGTGCTTGTGATGTGGGCGGCGCAGATGTCGGCATGTGAACCGAATTCAAATTTGTGAAAGCTGCGCCTTGGAGTGTGTACCGTCTGATGTGCCTACGGATCCACTGACATGGGTGAGCTAGGCTCGGGTGGGGAGAGGTGATCGGTGCCCGTCGTCCGACGGGCCCTGTGGTCACCAGTCTATCGCTCATAGGGAGGCCAAGCCCGGAGCGAAGACGGTCGGCGTTGCTCATCCGAGCTACCGACCCTTCCCCTATATTTTTTACGTCAATAGTACTTTAGTAGTACTTTGGATCTTATAACTGTCTTTAGTGACGGTAGGACACGTTTTCAAAAAAAAAAAAAACGAACAATCTAGAAGAGATACTACTAGTAACTCTGTACTGTCGAGGGAAATACGGCGATACAATTGTACTGCCGTGATGACAATAAAAGAGTCACTGAATATCGCTAAGATACAGGTACCATTTAGAGGAAATAAATAATGTCAGATACTAGCACTTATCTAAATGGCTAGGATATGACACTCTCCCCTCCTTAAGCACCAACGTCCTCGCTGTGCAGTACTCATGGTCTTGGCTTCTTGGGGGTTATTGCAGACCAGCGATTGCGAAATCTGACAAAGTCAGTGAGCCATAAAATTCTCGATAAACATCCGTTCGAAGAAATTCGGAAAAGATGCTTAAGTGGATGACTCCTCGCATGGGTTCCCAAGTGTCCTCGCTAGGTACGTTGAACGGTGCTGCCCAACGGACTTTAAACATAAGTCCCGTGCCGTTGGAGGTAAAAGCCGCGTCGACTTTTAATCGCTTCGCATCGTGCACAATCGGAATTGGCTGCGCATTGTTGGCCTGTTCTGCTTCTGAATTCCATCTTTCAAGTAGACTGGCGTGTACAACATCGTGAATCCGTACTCCAGGGGGTAGCTTAAGTCGAAATGCAACCGGGGAAACTTCCTCCGTAGTGAGAAACGGTCCAATGTAGCGGTCACGTAGTTTAGAACATGGCTGTTGTACAAACCGTAGATTTGATGCCTTGAGCTTAATTTTGTCACACACAGTAAAAGGTACTGGTAACCGGTGCCGATTTGCAACATCTTGCCTGTGTGCTTGGGCGGCATTGACGCTGTCGTAGGCAAATCTGTGCATCTCGACCATAATCTTTACTTGCTCCGGTAAAGTACGGCTAGGCTCGTTATCTTCAAATGTAGCCGTCGTTGGATATGTCGGCTCGAATCCCAACGTCGCCTAAATGGAGACATAGTCGTCGACGTAGAAACCGCTGCGTTGATCGCGAACTCCACGTTGGTAAGGTGTTGAACCGAGTCGTCGTGCAAGGGGTGCACATAGCATCGTATGACTTGCTCCCATGTCTGGTTTACTCGTTCACTTCGGCCATCAGTATGGGGATGATAGCTCGTAGAAATATCAAGCTTGGTGCCAACATCCCTAAATAGGGTTTGCCATAAGTCGCTCATAAACCGGGGATCTCGATCGGATATTAATTTCCGTGGTAAACAAAAATGCCGAAAAACAGCGCGGTGCATAACTTTCGCTAATTGTTCCGTTGTAATCGTTTTCGTAATTGGCTCGACAATCGTCCGTTTCGTAAGCATACAGACGAATACCACCACAACATCATACCCATCGCACTCAGGAAGGTCCGTAATCAGGTCAAGCGATACGTGTTCAAAGGCCCTGGTCGGTACCTCGTGCGACTGAAGGTGTCCATAAGGCTTGTGTCGCGCTGCCTAGTTGCGTTGACATGTAACACAGCTGCGTACATAGTGTTGTATTGTCCGCTTCATGTTAGGCCACCAAAACGTCCGGGTCACTACTGCCAATAGTCGAATAATACCAGGGTGTCCCGCGGTCGGTGCGTCGTGTTGTTCGTACAATACTCTTGATCGCAATGTAGACACTTTCGGCACATACAGTCTTGTCACGTAGGCGTACATGAGTCCATTAGATTGACTAACCAACCAGGTAGGCAGAGATTTCCGGGTAAGCATGTATTTATCCGAGTCATAATCGTCTTTTATTTCCGCATGAAGTCCATAGTCAGGATGTAACCGGAATTCGAGGGAAAAAATCTGCGCGTGTAACTCGCATTTTGCTTCGTCGTTGGTCCAATCGCGTAACAGTTGCAGCTTATATAATGAGTCCTTCAGGTCAGGTCGGCGAGACAGAGCGTCTGCATGGTTGACTCCTCCCTTCTTGTATGCGATGTCCATCTGTCGCACGTAAGGTGCTAAAACTTGAAGCCATCGCACCTGTCGAGTAGACAAATCGCGCTGCCGAAAGAAGTGTCGCAACGTGTCGTGGTCCGTAATTACTGTAATTCCCGCCGCGCCATCTAAGTAGCAACGGAACTTCAGTAGAGCGTCGCGAACTGCCCGTAGCTCTTGTTCGTGGACATGGTAGTGTACCTCATGCTTGTTCATCTTTCGAGCATGGTACGCAACTGGTTGTAATCCAATACCTTGGTCTTGTAATAGCACAGCTCCTACTACAAATCCAGAAGCATAAGTGTACAGTGTGTACCTTGCATTAGGAGAAGTGTCATGAATTACCAATGCAGGTGCACGTACCATCGCGTCTTTAATTTGCTCGAATGCTGACTCGGCTTGAGGAGTCCAACGAAATTCCGGTGTCTTCTTGGTGAGGTCCGTTAATGGGGTTGCTAGGGTTGCGAATTGGTTGATAAACCTCCGGTAATATCCAGCAAGTCCCAGAAATCCACGTACTTCAATCACAGATTTCGGTCGGGGCCAATTTTGTATTGCCTCAACCTTGTCGGGGTCCATTCGGATCTGTTTTGCTTCCACCACATGCCCAAGGAAATTGACCCACGATCGTCCGAAGTATCACTTAGAGAGTTTGATATGAAATTGGTGTCGCTGCAGCTCTCGTAACACCAGTCCAATATGCTCGAGGTGTTCGTCGGCCGTCTTATTGTAGATCAACACGTCGTCCAAGTATACCACGTAGAACTTGCCAAGATACAGGGCCAAAACTCGATTCATCATCGCTTGGAATCCAGCTGGGGCGTTACAAAGTCCAAAGGGTAGAACGTAGTACTCGAACAATCCGTAATGAGTTCGGAATGTTGTCTTATGTATGTCGCGCTATTTGACTCGATCTTAATGATAGCCTTTATACATGTCCAGCGTGCTGAAATAGTGAGCCCCTTATAGCGAGTCGAGTAACTCATCAATCCGGGGTAACGGTGTTCGATCTTTCCTCGTAAGTTCATTGAGTTTCCGATATGCTATGCGCACATGCGCTTGGTACCATCCTTCTTGCGTACAAATAAAATCGGGGCACCGTACGGAGATCTAGACGGACGAATCCAGCCTTTTGCGAGTAAGTCTTGCAACTGTACTTGAACCTCCCGGAGTTTTGCTGGTGACATACGGTACGTTCGCTCCTTAGGTGGTTCATCGCACTCCAAATTAATTTCAAAGTCGCACTCGCGAGTTGGCGGTAGACCGTCAGGCTCCTTGATGATGTCCGTAAACTCATTCTATCCATTGGAATCTCGTAACGAAGTCGTCCACTCATGTTGCTGATGAGTGTTGATGTCGTCGACCGCGTCTTGTACTTCTCGTAGTCCAATCACAAAGAGGTCTGTTGGTTGTTGCCTAAGCAGCTTTGCTATCGCATCCGCCTCCAAGTGATGTATTGTCATTGGTACGGTGTACTCGTCGTCATACACCGTAGTTTCGCCAGTTTTACGGTCGCGAATCGTTTTTGTAGACCAATCTATATCCGGGTTGACGGCTTGTAACCAAGGTTGACCGAGGATGATGTCGAATTTATCAAGTTCTGTCATAATTGCGTCCAGACGTATATTCAGGGTCCCTACTGTAAGCACTTCATTCCGTAGTCGCAGGCGAGTCGTAGTTGTACTATCATCTGCCAATTTTATCCGGTATGTCTCTCTAGTAACCGTCGGAATGTGATGCTCCCTTACCCACTCAACCTTGCAGAAATTTTCCGAAGCGCGACAGTCAACCAAAATACGGCATCGATGTCCGTGTAAGGTGCCTCCCAACACAAACATACTTGTTCCAAACAGGGTTGTGGATACATGTAGCGTCGCCGGAACATTGTCTTCTAGTCGGACGTTCTTGTTCATCCACCCGTCGATCGGTTTCCCAAAAGTCTCGTAACGAAGAGGGAATTGCTAATATCCACGAACTAGATAACCCGTACGCCGTGCCGAAATTAATTCCTGCTTGGTAGCCCATACTGCCCTAGAAGTTGACGTAGCGCCCGGTATCGATCCGGCTCGAATGCGAGCAATATACACGTAGCGCTTATTATTATGTCCGGAAGACTCCGTCCCTAAAAGGCGTTAATTTGTTTCGCTCACCTCGAATCCAGTTGTCTCCGTAAGAGCTCGCAATGTTGTGCATTCCGGGGTCGCGTCTTCAATCTCATGTTTGCCATCAGGAAACCATACCATGCCAATGTCCTCTTTCGCTAGTAACACTCGTCGGCCATTGGTAACAAGAGTCGTCGAGTGAGTCCAGTAGGTCTTCGGGGGATTCTGTAGGTTGTGAGGCAGAAATCGAACTCGATCGGTGTCGTCGACGTAGACTTGCGTAGTCCATCTTGTCGGTCCAACATCTTGCCTTCTTCCTTCTATTCCGTCGTTCGTAGGGCAGGTAAACACATGTTCTTTCGCCGCCAGCTCGTCGATAAGTCGGAAATTTCGCAGCATCTTGAACCATGGTTTTGCCCTCCATTTTGGAACCACTATAACCGCTCCCAGATGGGGATGAAGCAGTTTACTCCGCAAATAATGGCCCAAAAGTCTTCTAATTCATTAAATGGCGCATTTAGCCAAATTCTCCGGTACTTCTGAAAATCTCTCTCTTGAAATGGGCGCGCAGTACAGCAAAAATCCTCCGCCACTTGAGAATTAAGGCCGCCATTATCGCTAGCTCCATCTAAGTCGAAAGGTCCGTAGGTCCGAGAGTACTTCAGGAAATACTCCCTATTCATCATCCAGTCGCTAAAGTCCTTGCTCCTAAAGACAGGCCTCCATGTCGTTTGAGGTAACGAGTGTCGTACTTCTTCTGTCTTGGTATCTTCCTGAGTCGTTGTAGGAGACGAAACCTCATCCTTCAGCTTGCCGCGAGCTGCCGACTCAGGTCTCACTTTCCCGGCCGGGATTTCCTCGTTTTCTCGTTCTTCTTGTTCTTTCTGTCTGGGCAGTCGATAGCGATGTGTCCCTTCTTGTGGCAAATGAAGCACTTGCCCTCCTTCTTAAATCTGTCGACCTCCTCTTGAGTGAGGCGTCTAATCTCGTACGGTTCCCGCGGCTTTTCTTCGGTCGCGCCATGCGAATCTTCCTCCGACTCAATATCAATCTCCTCCGCTACCTCTGAAAAGTCGCTCTCTTCTTCGATGGCGTTCAGTCGGCCTATCGAACGTTGGGTCGTCTCAATCTTGGTCTCCGCTGCCTCCGCTCGCAAAGCTGCTTGAATCGCCTCGTGTAGAGTCTTAGGGGTTTTCAGGGCAACCTCCTTATGAATCGAGGGTCTCAAACCGCGTTGGAAGTCATGTACGTTATCTTCTTCATGACGGTGAGGAAGCTCCAATAATTGTTCTCGAAAGTAGTTCGCATACTTCGGGACCCTGGTTTTCTCTCGCGCCTTGTCCAAATTCAATCTCGCTTATTCCGCCGGTGTTCTTCCGCAGAATTCCTGAATTAAGGATTTCTCCATCTTAGAAACTCCGGAAAATCTTCCAACGACTTCATCTTTAGTCTGCGCAACTTTGGAGTACCACCACTTCGATAGTTGGCCATCATGAAAGCCAGATACTAAGTACACTCCTCTATGTTCTTCGGGGTTAACGTTGTGATACCGTAGATACCCTCGTGCATGTCGGAACCACTTTCTCAGCTCGTCAATGTTAGTCGTAGCGATGCTCTTGATCTTAGCTGGTTTGGTATCGTTCGGCATCATGCTTGGCATCTCTTGCGTCCTCTCCGATCTCAATTGTTCTCCTCGAAGAAAAAACTCTCCGTTTCTCGGCTTTTGTTCACTCGTCCTTCAAAATGTCTGAAACCGTTGACGACGTGGTCACGCATTTGAGATAGCTCAATCGAAAAAGTGTCAACTCGATTACTTAGTCGTAGCATCTCGGTGACGTGTACCGACATAGGCTCCATCGTGGGACTCGATCCTTCTCGCACTGCCTGATGTCTTCCACCATCTATCGACGTCGGTTGTGTCGGCCTAGAAGGCGCCCCCTTTGGTCGACCATCAACTTCCTTTGGTAGTCTCTCTCCTGCTCGGTTAGACATCTTCGTCTCGTCTAGTTGTTCTGAGGCTCCGAAACCACGTGTGGGGTGCTACTTTGGTTAGGCTAAGTTAGCAACCTTAGACTAATAGTAGAACCTAATCTCAGGATCTAATTATACAGCGTAGAGAGAATTAATAAAATTGTCTTAGGAACAGGGTTTCTTACAATCTGGGTGTGGCGTAAATTTGGTCTGTACCGGTCTTCTCCTCTACCAGTAAGTCCCGTCTTAAATATCCACACCTCAGGTGTTCTAGAAACAACCTTAAAACCTTTAGCTTGTGATGTGTGCTAACTAAACCAAACTATTACTAGTGATACAGGAAAAAACGTATCCTACCGTCACTAAAGACAGTAAAAAGATCCAAAGTACTACTAAAGCACTACAGACATCAAAATATAGGGGATGGGTCGGTAGCTCGGATGAACAACGCCGACCGTCTTCGCTCCGGGCTTGGCCTCCCTATTAGCGATAGACTGGTGACCACAGGGCCCGCCGGACGACGGGCACCGATCACCTCTCCCCACCCGAGCCTAGCTCACCCAGGTCATTGGATCCGTAGACACATCGGATGGTACACACTCCAAGGCGCCGCTTTCACAAATTTGAATTCGGTTCACATGCCGGAATCTGCGCCGCCCGCCTCACAAGCACCTCGCGTACTACGCTCAATACTACGAGTCCGATAGATTACAAAACAAACCTCCCCACGGAGCCGGCGCACCACCGCGCGCCCCTCCGAGCGTCCGGACGTCCACACCCGACGCCCGCAGAATACAAACCCTGGTCCCCTCAGGCCTGGTCGTGTGCCGCCAACACACGCTGACCACCTCAAATCCACAATCCACCCACATCCACAACATGAGCACCACATACATATCAAACTGCCCATCGCCCACCATGTATCTTCCTTCCAACTTCCCAGACTCCTACAAGCAAGTCCTCCTCAAGGATCGGAGCCGCCACGCGGGACGTCCGCTCGCTCCACTCAACTCAGCAATCCAACCACCCCATGCCGCCCAAGACTTGGGCCAGGCTTCGGAACCCCCCACTGCATACCAAGCTTTAAAGCCCTACTTGATCAATATGTCCACAAACTCTAACCCCCCTCCCACGTACATACATACGCAATTGCGGGATCGGCCCGCGAATGCGCCTACCGCGGACCCCTACAACCACAAGAGCTACCACGCGGGGCATACGCTCGCTCTACTCAACATTGTACCCCCACCACCCCAAGCCGCCCAGGACATGAGCACGGCTTTGGTACCCTCTCCTATCAGAAGACTCCAAACGCCTCTGGTCCTCGCCGACCCCTGGTCAACCACTGACCTAGGACGGGCCGCTGACTTTTCGACCCACACAGACAAACAATACCGGTACGATCGTCCCGCTATGTCCCACATGAAGGAACAACCTAGCATCCCCCGTCCCCTCCTGCTAGCCTATGATAATAACATCGTCAACAACGTACCAAACTCGAAACCCTAAACCCCCAAAAACCCTAAACAGCCCCCCCCGGACCAACCATACATTCCCCCTACCTTCGATCCCCGGACCTCGGTATACTCCACACTCTCCTATGGAACCACACATTCCGCTCCGCCCCACTCCCACGGGGCCGCCCCCACCTACTCGACGCCCTCCACCCCCCACACCACCCTCCCCCCCTCCACTCCCACCCCCTCCCCACCCCCTCCCCCCCTCCCCTCCTCTCCTCCCCCCTCCCTTCCAACCACCACCCGTCGAACGCCCCCCCGACGACCCCCCCAGCACCACCCCCTCCCTCCCCTCCCCCACCCTCCCACACCACACATTCCAACCACTCCATCTCATCAACTCAACAGTAGAGGCCTCCACACGTCCATCATGGACGTCGAACACCTCACCACCACCCACCAACCAGACGTCCTCATCCTCACCGAAACTAACCACGCCACCCACAAATCCCGGTGGTGAATTGCCCTCCCCCAATACCTCCTCAAAAGCTCTCGACCCTACTACTCACATGTGCCCCTACCCAACGCACGCGTACTCTTCGCGGTCCGCAGAGCATCGTTCCAGTCTGCCACTGTCCTAACCCCACCCCCCACCTCATACCACATATCGCCGAACTACAACTTGTCCCTCACTCAGTCAATTCTTACCTCCTCCTCGGAGCCTACATGCCACAGCTCCACAGCACCCAACTGACCCACGTGTACGCCGAAGTCGCGGCCTGGGGCCTCCGCCTATCGGATGACTACCCGACCCACCGTATCCTTTGGGGAGGCGACTTCCAAACGACCACCCCACAAGGTGTTGGCAACCCCGCCCTTACCTCCTTACTCGAATCCCACCTCAGCCCACTGCACCGCCCCTCCCTACCTTACCCCGTAGCGGAGGCTGCCTTGACCACTGGCTCACCCCTCCCCCCTCCCCCCTCGGCCTCAACCCACCCGAATGCTCAGTCTTTACCTCACCCTCACACTTTACCGACCACTCGGCGGTCCATCTTGTGATTCTTGTCCCCTTCTCTTTAATCGCCCGCCCCCCCTCGGCCCAAAACCTACCTCACACACACTACACCACCCGCAAACTTACCTTCAAACGTCCACTACCACCGCTCCACATACAAACGTATCAAAATAGCACGCCCTCCCTTATCAACCAAACGGCCTCCCTCCACGCAGAAATTATTAACACACCCCCCTCCAAAGCCTCTTCAGACACCCTCGACACCCTCGCCTCGAAATTTACAACGCTACTCTCCCAACATATGGACCATGCGGCCACCATATGGCCCCTCCTACCTCCGAAGAAACCCCGCCCAACTTCCTCGTCCCTTGACCCCACTTGGCTAAATAAGAAAACACGCAAACTCATACGAAAACTTCGCAGATGTAGCACAAACAATGGCCCCCTACCCCTCGCCCAAACCCTCCTTAATACAACCGACTATCTCTCACCTACCGACATACAAAACCAATGCCAAGTACGCATACGCCACCTGCTCAGAACAACCACCACAAATATCCTGAAGAAAATTCAAACACGCGCCAATATTGCCTACGACGCCAGCCCTGAGTCCTCCAACCGCCGCTTAAAAATTAAAAGCGGCCTCCTCCCCGCGACCAACGCAACCTCGACTCTCCACCACATTACCAAACCCGATAAAACCACAGCAACCTCCCCCTCCGCCGTCCTAGAGGCGGTGCACTCTCACTTCACCAACGAGCTCAATCGAGCCACCCCACCCAACTTACCCGCCCCCCGCTTGGGAAAACCCGGACAACCCCGACAACTATACCATCGAATCCCGCGGAGACCCCTCTCTCAACCTTGCCGACATGATTACCCGCGATACATTCGATAAAACCCTCAACTCGCTAGGCACCGGCAAAGCCCCCGGCCCCGACGGTATCCCCAACGAAATTCTCAAGTTCCTACCCCCGGAGACCCGCTCCGCCCTCTTCTCTCTCCTATCCCTCCTCGCCCACAAATCCTACACACCCCCTGAGTGGTGCCACAGCACAACATGCCTACTACATAAAAACGGTGACCCCACCCTCCTTGACAACTACCGCCCCATCGCCCTCATAAATAACCTTCTTAAGCTATGGAGCGCACTAATCAAAGACGCAGGCTCGAAATACGCCGAAACCCACGGCATTCTCAGCGACCAACAAGACGGCTTTCGACAACAACGCAGCATCCACGACGCCCTCTCCTCCATAATCATGGCAATGAAGGACGCGAAGCTCCACAAAAGACATCTACGTCATGTACGCGGACTTCAAGGGCGCCTTCAACGCCGCAGACCACCGCATCATATTCAAACACATGAGACAACTAGGTATGCCCTCCACTTTTGTAGATGCATGCGAACACCTCTACGGGGTCTCATCCACAGACTACATTACCCCATATGGTCCCACCCCCTCCATCGACATAAATTGGGGTACCCTACAGGGCGACACCCTCTCCCCCTTCCTATTTACCCTCTTCCTTAAACCCTTTCTCCGCTGGCTCATAGTGGGCAGCCGGGGCTATCGCCCAGCCCCCCCACCACTCACGTCGACCCCACAGAACCCACGGCCACATTCCCCAGTCACGGATTCACCGACGACCTCAGCCTCGCCACGGGCTCAACCCCCAACATGGCCATCCAACTCGTGAAACTCTCCCTCTTCAGCGCCTACATAGGTATGACCGTAAACACCCGAAAATGCTGCATTACCGGAGCCCTTTGGCGTATTGGCAACGCCCTCTCCCTTGCCAATATCACACTCCTCGCATCCCGCCTCCAATCACTGTCCACCACCGTCAACTCCACCCCGGCCTCCATCCCCTCTTTCGGCCCATTAAACACATACCGCGTACTAGGAGTCGAACTCAACACCTCCCTCACCTTTTCTAAACACTGGCACGAACTGAAACGCACTACCGCATCCCTCATCAACGCCCTCTCCACCTCCCTCCTAACCCAATCCCGCATAATACGCGTCGTCCGAGGCCTCCTAATCGGAAAGCACTTCACCCTCCAGCTTGGCCTCTTTAGCGACTCTCAAATGGACACCGTCGATGGCCAAATTTGCCGCGCCCTCCGCTCCGCCGTCTCCTCGGTACGTAACCTCCCCCGCACCGCCCTCCACCGACCCACCTCAGACCTTGGTTACGGCCTCCCCTCCCTCAAAGCCCATGCCGCACAGCTCACTGCATGTCACCTCCACAAAGTCATGAACACCCCCGGATATAGAGGTCACATGGCTAGAGCCCACATACACAACATCTCCACCAAATACTCCCACTAGCCCATTGAATCCATCATGTCAAACAGATTCTCCCCACCCACACTAAGAAGCCTAGTACGCGCCTTGCGCGATGCTGGCACTATGTTTCACAACATCCCTCCCCTCTCCCTCACCAACCCCATTGCCTCCACAATCCGCGCCCACTTCACCCGTCAGGATGAAGCTCTCCTTGCATCACTCAGAGACATAGCCACACACATCACCGACCCTCACATATACAAGCAGGCATACTGTGACTTCTTACCCCGCAAAACATACGCTTCCCTCCCCCCCCGTCTAAATCCCCTCTCGCAAAACCACATAACCACATGGCAACAAGTCCTCCTCCGCGCCAACCCTTCCTCCTTCATTCTCAAATCCTGCAAATCCATCTCCACACTTACGGGGTCCACCGCTTCACTCTCTATCCCAATTCACCTTCTCGCCGCAATTCTTACCGAACCCTCCGACATTGTCCACAACCGCCTCCCCGTCACCAACCTCAACCCCAAACAAGCACCCCCCCCCCACCACTCTCCACCCCTCCTGGGTCCCCCTCCTCTCATCACACCTTCCCCGCCCCCCTCCCACCCTCTCCCCCGACACCCATACCTCCCGCACCAAAAACTACCCCCCCACTGCACCCATCACGCACAAAGACACAACATACCTCACCCCCTCCGACCACCACTTCCCCCCCTGCGACGTAACGCGCATCATTTCCAAACACAAAGACACAGAATACGGACAAACACAA
Source organism: Tetraselmis chui (assembly GCA_026401115.1). NCBI lineage: Eukaryota > Viridiplantae > Chlorophyta > Chlorodendrophyceae > Chlorodendrales > Chlorodendraceae > Tetraselmis > Tetraselmis chui. The sequence continues at coordinate 42,242 of JAPMLY010001900.1, read as the reverse complement.
TACATGGTCGAATGGGCCCCGGAACACCTCACGGAATGGGATATACAACTCAAACTTGACGACGGCTTCCGCCTCATCTCTTCCACCCCCACTTCGGTATGCTTTCCCACCCCCACCCCCGCCGATTGCTCCATATGCCACAACCCTCTGCACAAAGAACCCACCTCCACCTGCTGCACATGCCTGCACTTTGCCGTCCATTCCTAATGCCGCCGCCCTAGGTCCCGCCACATGGCAGTGCGACTGGTGCGCTCGCGGCTAACAACACGACCTCGCATGCCTCCACGAAGTCCAGTGGGCGCCATGCCTACAACTAGACGACACCATCAGTGAGACCCCCTCCGGCCCCACCGCCCTCACCGCATTTAACTCCGGCTTTGTTCGGTCCACCACACCCATTTTGCCTGAACCCGGACCCCCTCCATGGACACACCCCCTAGTCACATTCAACCACGACCCCATCAACCCCGACCTCGACATGCTCCCTACCGGTACATTCGCCATACACGCACACCCATCACTCCACGACACCACAATACTCTACACCCCCGACGGCCGCGCGGTCACCACCCTTAACGGCCCCCGCGTACGCCACCTCTACCATCTCTTTCGCCCCGACCTCTCACAACATACGTTCGAAGAGGAGGTCTACCACCTCCTCACTCGCCTAGGTTCCCGCTCAGAAATCCATTCACCCACACCCGCCACCACCACCCGTAACAAATGGGCCACTAGAGAGGACATCCTCTCGGCTCTCCGTCACACATTCCACATTCAGACAAAACTCTACTCCGACCCCCTCAATAAATCACTCCATTCGCACACCTACCACTCACTTTACCCCGAAGACATAGTCTTCTCATCAAGCGGCAGTAACGCCCCACACACATGGCAAGGCACCAACATCGCCAACCCCGAATACGACCACGAATGCATGCGCCGCGCCATGGAACATGCAAGCACCAGCGCACACCTCACAGCCTCAAACACTCCCAGCGCAACCATCCTTATTCTCCCCCGTTGGGAACACACACCATACCGCCACTCCAAATACATAAACTCCCCCTACACACATCACCTATACACCCTTCCCAACGACGCGAACACCTTCCTACCCCCCGACCAACACACATGCCATCCCACACCTACCCCATTCGGCACGCGCTGGATGGTCGACATCTACATCGTCGCTAACCCCCTCGCACTCCCCACCCTACCCTCACACAGAGCCATGACCGCACTCCACAACACCCTCGAGTCTATCTACGACACACACCTCCCAAGCCCCACCATCACCATCCCACCTCCACACCTCTTCGATACATACTCACCACACTCCGCAGGCATTTACCATCTCCCCCCCAACCCTACTCACCCCTTACCTACCCCCTCCATGAACGCATACACCTAACATACTCCCCCACCAGAGGAAGCCTTGCTTGGAATTGGAAGGACTTCGTATACACAGACGGCTCGAAAAAAGGAAGCAACTCCCCCCTCGGCGCGGCAGCCACCCACCCCGCCTCGGACACCCGCATCAAAACTCTGGTGACTTCTACCCCTCCCTCCCATACTATCAATCGAGCAGAACTAGCCGGCATTGACATAGGCCTCCAACTAGGACATACCCACTTCCTTACAAACAGTGCGTGCTCCCTCCGCCTCATACAAGGATACTTGAACTGCCCTTTCGCTTATAGACACAACATCCACCGCGACACACTCCTCTCCATCACACGCACCCTCAAAACCCGCTGCGACGCAGGCATCCGCACGCATCTCGGCAAGATCAAAGCACACAATCACTCACTAGGCAACGACCTCGCAAATGCACTCGCTAACGAAGTTGCAGATGGTCAACCACCAGATACCACATACACCACAGGCTCGGACGTGTCAATAGGCCACTGGACCTGGCCTTTCACCCTCATACCACAACTCCAAGGGGAACCCATACCCTACATATACACCAACCGCGAAGCCGACGCACCCACCCACAGCTGTAAACACACACATACACCCCTCTCACAAACATCCAAACACGGTGCCCTTCTCGCCCGCGCTGCGGCAGACGGTGCCGACTTCACCTTCCACAAAAAACTCACAAGACTTACAAACACCCAATTCACCCACAAGCAAGAATTCATATGGGGAGTCCACAACACCCGCCTCCTCACACACAACCCCACCATGCGATACGGCTATTTGGTGAAAAACCGGCGCATACGGTACATGTTGTAAACAATTTCAATTTCAATTTCAATAGTGCTACAGATTATCTGAGATTATTTGTACCGTCTATCTAAGCTTATCGCACAAGCTCTTAGAACTATCTAGAAACGAACTATCTAGAAGAGATACTGCTAGTAACTCTGTACCGTCGAGGGAAAATACGGCGATACAGTTGTACCGCCGTGATGACAATAAAAGAGTCACTGAATATCGCTAACATACAGGTAACATTTAGAGGAAATAAATAATGTCAGATTCTAGCACTTATCTAAATGGCTAGGATATGACACTCTCCCCTCCTTAAGCACCAGCGTCCTCGCTGTGCAATACTCAAGGTCTTGGCTTCTTGGGGGTTCTTGCAGGCCAGCGATTGCGAAATCTCACAAAGTCAGGGGTGCCAGAAAATTCTCGATAAACATCCGTTCGAAGGAATTCGGAAAAGATGTTTAAGTGGTTGACTCCTCGCATGGGTTCCCAAGTGTCCTCGCTAGGTACGTTGAACGGTGCTGCCCAGCGGACCTTAAACATAAGTCCCGTGCCATTGGAGTTAAAAGCCACGTCGAGTATTTGGTCGACTTCAAATCGCTTCGCATCGTGCACAATCGGCATTGGCTGCGCACTGTTGGCCTGTTCAGGTTCTGAATTCCATCTTTCAAGTAGACTGGCATGTACAACATCGTGAATCCGTACTCGAGGGGGTAGCTTAAGTCGAAATGCAACCGGGGAAACTTCCTCCGTAGTGAGAAACGGTCCAATGTAGCGGTCGCGTAGTTTAGAACATGGCTGTTGTACAAACCGTAGATTTGTCGCCTTGAGCTTAACCTTGTCGCCAATTGTAAAAGGTACTGGTAACCGGTGCCGATTTGCAACGTCTTGCATGTGTGCCTGGTCTGCTTTGACGCAGTCGTGGGCAAATCTGTGCATCTCGACCAGAATCTTCACTTGCCCGGGTAAAGTACGGCTAGGCTCGTTATCTTCAAATGTAGCCGTCGTTGGAGATGTCGGCTCGAATCCTAGCGTCGCCTTGAATGGAGACATAGTCGTTGACGTAGAAACCGCTGCGTTGATCGCGAACTCCACGTTGGTAAGGTGTTGCGCCCAGTCGTCGTGCAAGGGGTGCACATAGCATCGTATGACTTGCTCCCATGTCTGGTTTACTCGTTCAGTTTGGCCATCTGTCTAGGGGTGATAGCTCGTAGAGATATTAAGCTTGGTGCCAATAGCCCTAAATAGGGTTTGCCAGAAGTCGCTCATAAACCGGGGATCTCGATCGGATATTAATTTCCGTGGTAAGGAAAAATGCCGAAAAACAGCGCGGTGCATAACTTTTGCTAATTGTTCCGTTGTAATCGTTTTCGTAATTGGCTCGACAATCGTCCGTTTCGTAAGCATACAGACGAATACCACCACAACATCATACCCATCGCACTCAGGAAGGTCCGTAATCAGGTCAAGCGATACATGCTCAAAGGCCCTGGTCGGTACCTCATGCGATTGAAGGAGTCCATAAGGCTTGTGTCGCGCTGCTTTGTTGCGTTTTCAGGTAACACATCTACGTACATAGTGTTGTATTGTCCGCTTCATGTTAGGCCACCAAAACGTCCGGGTTACTGTTGCCAATAGTCGAATAATACCATGGTGTCCCGCGGTCGGTGCGTCGTGTAGTTCGTACAGTACTCTTGATCGCAATGAAGAGACGTTCGGAACATACAGTCTTGTCCCGTAGGCGTACACGAGTCCATTAGATTGACGTACCAGCCAGGGGCGCCCGCCGGCGGCGCAGCGGCGGCGGCCCCGGAGGGGGGTGCGCTCGCAGGCCCGTCGGCATCCCCTCACCTCCCCGTGGTGGGCGCAGGAAACCCCGTAGCCGTGCCAGGCCTGGCACAGTAGGGGGCTAAGAGGGCCGACAGCTCGATCCGTGGGATCAGGAGCTGTCGGGAAAGCCTTGTACATAGGGCTTTTGAATAAATAATTTCTGTGCACTACCGGCCCCAAGATCTCCCGCTCGGCCCGTCCGATATGTTTTTCGTTAACATATACTCCTAGATACATGCTTACTTTTTAGGAGTGGGGCTTGTACTACGGCGGCGTTTGATGGCGAGGAGGGTACGGCCGGATCAGCGGTGGGAGGCGAGTGTTGGAGCTGTTGGTGGCCCGCCGGGAAGCAGCGCCAGGAAAGGGCGCTCGCTAGCTGTCGACCAGCCATGTGCCGGTCGAACCTTACCGAGGGGTGAGGCAAGACATGACACAGGACGGTGGCGAGTCGCATACGGAGGAGCGGCTACAGGAGGCGGCGGCGATCCTCAGGATCAGCCGCCGCCGGAAAGCCCTGTACGGAGGGCTTTTTTGGATACTAAAAATAATGTCCGTACCCGGCGTCGAGCTAGTTGAGGAGCAGCACCAGGGTAGGGCGCTCACTAGCGCGTCGCTACGTCGTCCAGCGTCATCTCCCGGGGGGAGGAGTAAGCTGGGACGGCAAGGAGGACAGTCGCGTTGGGAGGAGCGACACGATCTGGCGGCGACAACCCTTTGGGTCGGCGCCGCCGGAAAACCCGGCACGGAGGGTTTTGTTCAATTCCGGGCGCCCGCGGCCCGCCGGATCCGGCTACGGTGACCTGCCTCCCCCCCCCCCCCCCCCTTCGACACCCACTACCCCGACAGACCTTACTACTCATATGGGTCCTTGAGCGTGGGCCCGGGTGAGCGCGGAGCCCCCCGCTCAAGAAAAGGCTGCTCGGTGGACGCGCGATCAGAGGGGGGGAGGGAACGGCCACAGGCCGGAAAACCGACATGTACCCGGGTACCAGATTGAGAAAAAACCGGGGAAATAAGCGGGGAAAATTCAGGCGCGGAGGCAGGAGCGCTAGTTTTTCTATGTCTGTATGTCTCGGTCCCCCCCTCCTGTCCTCGAGGTGATGGGGGACCTCGACACGGAGGACCGCCGCGTCGGTGGACGCGGCAAGACCTTGGGGCGGGGTTTACGGGATGGAGCGGCGGGATCGACGAGCGACCGCGAGAGGAGGGCTTTTTTGCCAGCCTTTCCCCTCCTACCTTCGGCAAGACCGAAGTCACGCGGGAGCTAGATTAGGCTGGCCCGTCGTCCCTCCCGAACGCCGACCGGCCTAGGCCGGTCAACACCCCGGTTCGGCGGGAGCGGGCCGTGCATCGTGAAGGTCGAGCAGCAGCTTAGTTTTGCATTTCTAGACAAGTGGATTTATTTTTAGATCTTTTTTTCTTGATTACAAAATTATTACGCTGTTACTGCTTAGGTGGGGGGACTGTGGCAATTACTGAGGTTGCTTACAGTTATATAACTCCCGAGGAACGTCGAGTCACACATTGCAATTTGGTGTGCCGATAAGAAATGTATTTGGTCGGAGAGACCCGGGCCCAACTTGCTAATAAGTCTTGTATGGCGAAGTAGAGTGGCCCGTGAGACAGCACTCGGTCCAGTTTGCCGGGACATGTTGTAAACATTTTCAATTTACCAACCAAGTAGGCAGAGATTTCCGGGTAAGCAGAAATTTGTCCGAATCATAAGCGCTTTTGATTTCCGCATGAAGTCAAGAGTCAGGGTGTAACCGGGATTCAAGGGAAAAAAACTGCGCGTGTAACTCGCATTTTGCTTCGTCGTTGGTCCAATCGCGTAACAGTTGCAGCTTCTGTAATGAGTCCTTCAAGTCAGGTCGGCGAGACAGAGCGTCTGCATGGTTGACTCCTCCCTTCTTGTATACGATGTCCATCTGTCGCTCGTAAGGTGCTAAAACTTGAAGCCATCGCACCTGTCGAGTAGACAAATCGCGCCGCCGAAAGAAGTGTCGCGACGTGTCGTGGTCCGTAATTACTGTAAATCCCGCCGCGCAATCTAAGTAGCAACGGAACTTCAGTAGAGCGTCGCGAACTGCCAGTAGCTCTTGTTCGTGGACATGGTAGTGTACCTCATGCTTGTTCATAATTCGAGCATGGTACGCAACATGTTGTAATCCAATACCTTGGTCTTGTAATAGCACAGCTCCTACTGCAAATCTAGAAGCATTAGTGTACAGTGTGTACCTTGCATTAGGAGGAATGACATGAATTACCAATACAGGTGCACGTACCATCGCGTCTTTAATTTGCTCGAATGCGGACTCGGCTTGAGGAGTCCATCGAAATTCCGGTGTCTTCTTGGTCAGGTCCGTTAATGGGGTTGCTAGGGTTACGAATTGGTTGATAAACCTCCGGTAATTTCCAGCAAGTCCCAGAAATCCACGTACTTCAATCATAGATTTCGGTCGGGGCCAATTTTGTACTGCCTCAACCTTGTCGGGGTCCATTCGGATCTGTCCAGCTTCCACCACATGCCCAAGGAAATTGACGCTCGATCGTCCGAAGTAACACTTAGAGAGTTTGATATGCAACTAGTGTCGCTGCAGCTCTCGTAACACGAGTCGAATATGCTCGAGGTGTTCGTCGGCCGTCTTACTGTAGATCAACACGTCGTCCAAATGTACCACGCAAAACTTGCCAAGATACAGGGCCAAAACTCGATTCATCATCGCTTGGAATCTAGCTGGGGCGTTACAAAGTCCGAAGGGTAGAACGCAATACTCGAACAATCCGTAATGAGTTCGGAATGTTGTCTTATGTATGTCGCGCTCCTTGACTCGAACTTGATGATAGCCTTTATACATGTCCAGCGTGCTGAAATAGTGAGCCCCTTATAGCGAGTCAAGTAACTCATCAATCCGGGGTAACGGTGTTCGATCTTTCCTCGTAAGGTCTTTGAGTTTCCGATATGCTATGCGCATACGCATGGTACCATCCTTCTTGCGTACAAATAAAATCGGGGCACCGTACGGAGATTTAGACGGACGAATCCAGCCTTTTGCGAGTAAGTCTTGCAACTGTACTTGAACCTCCCGGAGTTTTGCTGGTGACATGCGGTACGTTCGCTCCTTAGGTGGTTCATCGCACTCCAAATTAATTTCAAAGTCGCACTCGCGAGTTGGCGGTAGACCGTCAGGCTCCTTGATGATGTCCGTAAACTCATTCAGGGAATCTCGTAACGAAGTCGTCCATTGAGGTTGTTGATCAGTGTTGATGTCGTCGACCGCGTCCTGTACTTCTCATAGTCCAATCACGAAGAGGTCTGCGGGTTGTTGTCTAAACAGCTTTGCCATCGCATCCGCCTCCAAGTGATGTACTGTCACAGGTACGGTGTACTCGTCGCCAGACACCATAGCTTCGCCAGTTTTACGGTCGCGAATCGTTTAAGTAGACCAATCTATATCCGGGTTGACGGCTTGTAACCAAGGTTGACCGAGGATGATGTCGAATTTATCAAGTTCTGTCGTAATTGCGTCCTGACGTATATCCAGGGTCCCTACTGTGAGCACTTCATTCGGTAGTCGCTGTTGTACTACCATCTGTCGTAGTTGTACTACCATCTGCCAATTTTATCCGGTATTTCTCTCCAATAACCGTCGGGATGTGATGCTCCCGTACCCACTCAGCCTTGCAGAAATTTTCCGAAGCGCCATAGTCAACCAAAATACGGCATCGATGTCCGCGTAAGGTGTCTCTTAACACTAACAAACTTGTTCCAGACAGGGTTGTGGATACATGTAGCGTCGCAGGAACATTGTCTTCTAGTCGGACGTTCTTGTTCATCCACCCGTCGATCGGTTTCCCAAAAGTCTCGTAACGAAGAGGGAACTGCTGATCTCAACGGACTAGATAACCCGTACGCCGTGCCGAAATTAATTCCATCCAGGGAGCCCATACTGCCTGAGAAGTTGACGTAGCGTCCGGTATCGATCCGGGTCGAACGCGAGCGATATACACGTAGCGCTTATTCTGTCCGGAAGACTCCGTCCCTAAAAGGCGTAAATTTGTTTCGCTCACCTTGAATCCAGTTGTCTCCGTAAGAGCTCGCACGGTTGTGTATTCCGGGGTCGCGTCTTCAATCTCCTGTTTGCCACCAGGAAACCAGACCATGCCAGTGTCCTCTTTCGCTAGTAACGCTCGTCGGCCATCGGTAACAAGAGTCGTCGAGTGAGTTCAGTAGGTCTTCGGGGGATTCTGTAGGTTGTGAGGCATAAATCGAACTCGATCGGTGTCGTCGACGTAGACTTGCGTCGTCCATCTTGTCGGTCCAACATCTTGCCTTCTTCCTTCTATTCCGTCGTTCGTAGGGCAGGTAAACACATGTTCTTTCGCCGCCAGTTCGTCGACAAGTCGGAAATTTCGCAGCGGCTTGAACCGTGGTTTTGCCCTCCATTTTGGAACCACTATAACCGCTCTCAGATGGGGATGAAGCAGTTTACTCCGCAAACAATGGCCCAAAAGTCTTCTAATTCATTAAATGGCGCATTTAGCCAAATTCTCCGGTACTTATGTAAATCTCTCTCCTGAAATGGGCGCGCCGGACAGCAAAAATCCTCCGACACTTGAGAATTAAGGCCGTCATTATCGCTAGCTCCATCTAAGTCGAAAGGTCCGTAGGTCCGAGAGTACTTCAGGAAATACTCCCTATTCATCATCCAGTCGCTAAAGTCCTTGCTCCTAAAGACTGGCCTCAATGTCGTTTGAGGTAACGGGTCTCGTACTTCTTCTGTTCTCGTCTCTTCCTGAGTCGTTGTAGGAGACGAAACCTCATCCTTCAGCTTGCCGCGAGCTGCCGACTCAAGTCTCACTTTCCAGACCGGGATTTCTTCGTTCTGTCGTTCTTCTTGTTCTTTCTCTCTGGGCAGTCGATAGTGATGTGTCCCTTCTTGTGGCAAATGAAGCACTTGCCCTCCTTCTTAAATATGTCGACCTCCTCTTGAGTGAGGCGTCTAATCTCGTACAACTCCCGCGGCTTTTCTTCGGTCGCGCCATGCGATTCTTCCTCCGACTCATTGTCGATCTCTTCCGCTGCCTCTGAAAAGTCGCAGTCTTCTTCGATGGCGTTCAGTCGGCATGTCGAGCGTTGGGTCGTCTCAATCTTGGTCTCCGCTGCCTCCGCTCGCAGAGCTGCTTGAATCGCCTCGTGTAGGGTCTTAGGGTTTTTCATGCCAACCTCCTTATGAATCGAGGGTCTCAAACCGCGCAAGAAGTCATGTACGTTATCTTCTTCGTGACGGTGAGGAAGCTCCAATAATTGTTCTCGAAAGTAGTTCGCATACTTCAGGACCGTGGTTTTCTGTCGCGCTTTGTCCAGATTCAATCTCGCTTGTTCCGCCGGTGTTCTTCCGCAGAATTCCTGAATTAAGGATTTCTCCATCTTAGAAACTCCGGAAAATCCTCCACCGACTTCATCTCCAGTCTGCGCAACTTGGGAGTACCACCACTTCGATAGTGGTCCTTCCACAAAGCCAGATACCCAGTACACTCCTCTTTGCTTTTCAAGGTTAACGCTGTGATACCGTAGATACCCTCGTGCATGTCGGAACCAGTTTCTCACCTCGTCGATGTTAGTCGTAGCGATGCTCTTGATCTTGGCTGGTTTGACATCGTTCGGCATCATGCTTGGCATCTCTCGCGTCCTCTCCGATCTCAATTGTTCTCCTCGAAGAAAATTCTCCGTTTCTCGGCTTTTGTTCACTCGTCCTTCAAAATGTCTGAAACCGTTGTCGACGTGGTCACGTAGTTGAGATAGCTCAGTCGAAAAAGTGTCAACTCGGTTACTTAGTCGTTGTAGCATCTCGGTGACGTGTACCGACATAGGCCCCATCGTGGGACTCGATCCTTCTCGCACTGTCTGTCTTCTACCATCTGTCGACGTCGGCTGTGTCGGCCCAGAAGGCGCCCCCTCTGGTCGACCATCAACTTCCTTTGGTAGTCTCTCTCCTGCTCGGTTAGACATCTTCGTCTCGTCTAGTTGTTCTGAGGCTCCGAACCCACTTGTGAGGTGCTACTTTGGTTAGGCTAAGTTGGCAACCTTAGACTAATAGTAGCGTAGAGAGAATTAGTAAGATTGTCTTAGGAACAGGGTTTCTTACAATCTGGGTGTGGCGTAATTCTATTCTGTACCGGTCTTCTCCTCTACCAGTAAGTCCCGTCTTAAATATCCACACCTCAGGTGCTCTAGAAACAACCTTAGAACATGTAGCTTGTGCTGTCTGCTAACTTAACCAAACTATTACTAGTGATACAGGTTAACTGAGGTTACATGTACCGTCTATCTAACCTTATCGCACAAGCTCTTAGAACTATCTAGAAAAGAACCATCTAGAAGAGATACTGGTAGTAACTCTGTACTGTCGAGGGAAAATACGGCGATACAGTTGTAATGCCGTGATGACAATAAAAGAGTCATTGAATATCGCTAAGATGCAGGTACCATTTAGAGGAAATAAATAATGTCAGATACTAGCACTTAGCTAAATGGCTAGGATATGACAAGTATCAACAATCGAGTGGGCACCCTCCACTGCATACAACAGGTCAGGAACGCCATCCATATGCTTAATTGCTTCTGCGTTTAGCTTGACGAGTGTGCTTTTCTCTTTTGCTGTGCTTTTCATGGCGGCACGTACGGGACCGAGTTGTCCCGCGTCGGCAAATTCTTCTGCTCGCGCGATGAACCTCTCCACCTTTCCCGTGATCACGTCGGCTTGCCGCACCTTTTTGTGGACCGCTTCCCAAGTGGACTTCAGCCGCCTTATTTCCATTTTTAGGGTAGTCACGGCGCTCGATAGGAGTGCCTTCAGGTCATGCCCATCCCTTCTCAGTTTATCCGTGCTCTGTGTTAGAAGTACATTCTCCTCACATGTGAAAACATGTGCGTGTTGTGCCTAAGCGCGTCCCTTCCGGCCGACAACCAAAGGATGAGGCCGCAAAATGTCTTCCGATGTGGGCTGCAAAGTATCCATGCCTGACGGCGCCTCCATGTCCCTCTTTGCTTGATCCGCCATCCGAGTGTACATGAGGTTGCGCCTTGCTGCCTCTTTCATAGGAAGCTCTTGGGTCGGAGGAGCCTTGCTTCTTCAAGTGCTATTGGCGAGGATATCTTGGGCCTCTGCTATAGCAGCGGCTCTTTCTCGCGGCTGGATTTGGGCTCTACTAGCCCCGGGGTTGTTGCTGGCCACGTTGCTTCCGCTGCTTGTGGAGTGAAGGGAAGAGGAGCCTTGAGGTGAAATATCTTGACGGTACGCCAATCCCTTAACCTTGTTGTAGTCCAGTGGCCAAACACCAACGTCCTCGAAAGCATACATTATATTGTGTGATCTTAGTGCCTTGTTGAAACAATTATAGGGCCTGCATGTTGCTGATCTGCCATGGCACTCGTAGTACTTGAATAAGCAAATGATAAGGTCTTTCTCTTTGATGCCCCCTCCCCCCTCCAGGTTCTTGTACGCGACGAGCGCGTTGTCCATGTGCTTCCTGAAGGGAAGCATGATGCCAACGTCCAGCGCTTGAAGAAGGTGAGAGCTGTGTGGCGGTAGAGTAACCACTTTTACATGGTTGTCTACAAGCTTCCTTAGTACTTCATGGTTGATGTGCGCTCCAAAATTATCCTTTAGCAACAACAATGACGTTTCCGCTGACCTTTTGCTTGTTGTGTAGGGTAGAAACAATTCCTCAATCCACTTCAAGAAAATTGAAGTGTCCATCCAAGCGTTGCCATGAACGGTTAAGCCTGCTTGTACTTGGCCAGCGGAACGGAGCGCACCCACTACAACAAGATCGTGAACCCAAGGTGGGGGGTACTTCTTTCCTTTGACGATGAAGAAGGGAGGCATGCTCGTACCATCCCAAAGATGGTCATCAAACAGGTGAGAATGAAACGGCACTCATTCCCTTTTGCGTGGCTACGCCTCGCTCCTTTAGGCGCCCACACTTTCTTTTTCTTGGGTAATGGTTGTAGACCTGTCTCATCAAGATTGCAAATGTTGCATGGCGGCATGTTCGGAAACTCGTTGAAGATATTGTGGAGCTGGTCGAAGAAGTCCTTCACTGCTGACTCTGGCACCCGAGCGCGTTGCGGGTCGAGGTGGTCGACCACACGTGGGCGGAGGACGTCACGGTGTCGATTGAAGAAAAGACGAGCCCACTTCCTCGACGGGCCCACCCCATCGCGCCACTTCTTGGCGAGTGTGGTTTGGCAATATCAAGGGACGTGTTGTATTAATTGTTTTATTTTGTAAATGATATCATTTGTTGTAAGACACTGGCCAACTGAATGATGCACCACCACAGATTGCACAAGGGCATCCTCTTGCTCTTTCGTAAGTCCACTTCGTTTGTCAAGCTTAGGTTTTCCAAGGTCGGGGGTTTTAAGGGTGCGTCGGAGGGTCGGCCATGGGATACCGTGCTTTGCTGCGATTGCCGAGAGATAGTTACCTTCAGTACCGGCCTTGCCACTCGCAATTGCTCGACGACCTTCGTCGACTGCCTTGGCGAGGCTTTCTTGAGTGTAGGCTCGATATTTGCCTCGAGCGGGAAGGGAGCCGCTGCCTATAGCGGAGATCGATAGCGAATAGCGGGGATCGCTGCGAAGTCGACGTTGTTCTTGAAAAATTTGAAAATCGAAAAAATGGGGGCTGTATGTACCGATACCCAAACAGCGGCAAGCGGGCGCACCATGAGCAGATACGCGCGACAACCGACAAGAGGCTCGCCAATGACTTGTATGACGGGTGGGTGGGTTGTATGGGGAGATTCAAGCCACTATTAAGTGATTTGCACGCGTCTCGAGTGGGTTGGTCGAAATTGATACGCGCTTTTGGTGCGATTTGGTCAGCAGGTCCCATCACATGCGCTCTCTCTGCTGACCAACGCGACGAGCTCGACCAGCCGCCAACACAGCCCCATCAGAGGGTCTCTTAGGGGGTTCTATGATAGGGTTTGTGTCTTGAAATGACCTCGTCTAGGCGGGCTAGGGTAGGTCTAAACCGCTATTTGTTCAAAATAGGTTCATGTCCAAAATAAGGGTTTTGCTCGCTAAATGAGTAGCAGGTGGTCGCTTGTTGGAAGTCATGCCATGGACCAGAGCGTTTAAGTGCGTGTGGGATAGCGATCTCCCGTCGTTGAATTGACTGGTGCGCGCGAAGCAAGACACGGTGCGGGTAAGTATGGTTAGGGGCAAACGGTGGCGCTACTAAAAGGTTAGCGATTATGGTGCGATTTTTTCGACATCGCGTGCCTCCGAGCCATCTTCGCATACTAGCTAGTGGCTAGCGATAGTTGCGCTGCTAGATCTGCGACCACGCGTAATAACGCCGCCGTGCCCACTTACCCGTTTTGGAAATTGTTCTATAAAGGAAGAAACGTACCAAAGTGACCACGCGGCTCGCGTGGTTTTCGCTCTGTGTTTTTGGCTCTATTGTTTTCCCTAACAAGTCCCGACACCCGATGCTCATACCCGCCCAAGTGATACGAAGGGGCACCTCATCAACTGCGGCATTCCGCGCACTCTAATAAAGGCACGCGGTGTTGTTGACCTCTTGGCCTTATGTGGTCCCTCACCCCCGGACTATGCGTGTGAGTGTTGTGTCAGGAAAAGGCCGTGGTACCTTGGCTGTGTTTTTTGCTTCACAAGAGTATAGCTTCCGCTGTTCCGCGTTCTCTCTAACTGCTTATTGGTCGCGGCACATCGGGTGCTCGGCCTCACGCCGGTCCACGGTTCTCAATTCTGAAAGTGTCCGCGATGCATTGAGTCCCGGGGGGCGGCTCTCCGTGGCTTTGTCTCCTCCTCCATGTCCTCGTCTCCTTCCATGTCTGGGAAGCAGACGCCGATTTCAATGCTTATTATGCACCACATCGCAACATCCCCCGTTGTCTTTACTCACCTTATTATGTTATTCAGCTCCGTGATCGCATTGCCAATGTTCTGCAGGAGTTCAGTGCAGAGGCGGGGCAACTAAGGGGAGAGACTTGCGTTTGGAGGATGTCGTCTGGCTTTATTTTGCGGATCCGCATAAGCACGCGGTCGTTGATGTTACAGTCACCAGTCGTGCGCGCGCACGATTTCTAGCGATCCGGCGGCTGTGGGGGCTTCGTTTCCGCTCCCTAGTGGTCAAACGAAGAGGGCTCAACAAGCTAAGCTTGATACTGACCTCCGCACTTCGTCCTCCCTTGGCACGCCTTCCACTCATGAATATCGCCTCTTCGCCTTTAAGGACGGGGGTCTGTTGATCGCTTGGCCATACTGTGACTATTCGATGGTTCCCAGGCATGGGTGCGGCATACTCTTGCTCTTAGCGATTTGAGAGGCATGTCCGCAAGACAGAGATTGTGCGGTGGTCGACTTATATACCCTTCCGTCGATTTCATGGGGAATGTGCGTCGATGGCTTAGAGGTCTACATATATGTTCCCTTTTCCCCTGTCATCATCGTGCTCATATGTTCTTGTAATCGACACCAGGTGAAATAAAGAAAAATATTATAGGTAAAACCCTGCCCGACTCGCGAGATACTGGAAATGCATGCCATAGCGTGTGGTCTATACGCCATCGACTCCATACGATTTTACTAAACAGTGTGCATGCCGTGAACTGTCCCATATGACGTGCAAAAAGAAACATACAGAGGACCGCCTATGACATAAGCAATGCTTTTTTGACCACTGTATTCAAAGGATCGTAAATAAAGTGAGGTTGGTCTTAGTGCTCGGCCGGATAGATGAGGTGCGAAGTTGGATTTAGAAAATGAAGACACCAGGCGGGTTGAACATAGTGTGCTTCTCTGCGATGTACGCCAGGATAGGGTCTCCGGGGCGCACTCCGAGGAGATTAATGACGGGCGAGCGGCGGCCCAAGTGCGTGTACAATCCGACCTCGTAGTAGGGGTGCCAGTATGGGCCGTCCAAGCGGAGAAAGTATTTGATGCCGGGAAGATACACGTGGTAGCCGAAGCTAGCAATAAAGTCCACCTCTTCCTTCATGCTGTTTGTCGGCGTGCATGCGCATCGACCATCGGCGTTATGTTTGCCACAACTGCACTCATGCTGCTCCGCGTTTCGCTCCCAAAGTACTGAGCGCACTCGCCTATCGTTTAAAGATGACGCCATCCCACGCAGGACCGACAGCTCAAGGCTCTCCACGTCGATCTTTACGAAGGGGATGCTACCCGTTTCTTTGAACAGCGACTCGATTTCCGCATCTAACGTGGTCACTAACACCTCGGCAGCATTGGTTGCGTCCGCTCGCCCGCCAATCTTCGCACCACGGTCCCCCGTCTTGCCGAAGCTTATCGTCGTCACACCCACTGAGTCGGCGACAGCTTTATTGAAGGAGGTCACCCTGGAGTGTCTTTTATGGCGTTGCTGGAAGATCAAGAAAGTAGGCGGGACAGGCTCGTACGAGTAGATGCGGCAATGTCGTGGCACGTTGACCAGTAGCCAGTCCGCGTAGGTGCCAACGTTCGCGCCGACGTCAAAAATGACGCAACTGCTGCCCACCTCGGCTGCAGTGGTATTCATTCCGTATGCCACTTCCAGCCCACCGCACGACAGCTGATTTGCTGACGACTCGGCAAGTCGCACTCCAAGTAGGGAGCCGCTGAAAGCGACTTTTGGTCCGAGAACGTCAGTGGCGCGGCCGTTACGGTATTCCGCCAGCCAGTTATGCATGAAGTACGCGGCCTGATCTTTCACCTCCCGCGGCTGGGGAACGCAACCCGGGTGCCCGCTATCAAGTAGGACCATGCAGTCCGCTCTTTTCGGTGAAGTGCAAGCAATCACATCACCACCAACGGTGCCTTCTGCATTTTTTTCTAGTTGCCGAGGCACTTCCTCCATACGCTGCTTCTTGTTCGTCCGTACTTCTGGTGCTGATGCTGTGGGCAGCAGGCGGACTAGGTTGACAATCGCCGCGGACTCAGCTTTCACTACGGTGCGACTGGATGAGAGCGCATGACAGAGGGCTAGAGCAGCATAGCTTGCAAGTACAATTGCCGCCAAGATTGTAGTTATCCTGGCCGAGAGACGTGCTCTGGTTGGAGGAACGTTTGCCATGTTTATGTCCGTAAGGCCGAAAGTGCACACGCATCACTATCTTCTCGGCGAGTGAGAGGGACAAATGAAAATCTGTGGATAACGGCATGTGATGGTTACCAGCGTCCGCCCAGTAGCAACGGTATGGTTACAAGCTTCCCGTAAAGTCCGTTATTTTTAATTTTTTTGCGCCCCCGGCATATGGGACTGGCAGGGAACCCGCACCGGCATAACGTCCGTAGTTACTAGTGAAATAGGGCCTTTCGCGTAGGGCGGGTGTTTACCATGTAGGGTTTTTATTGGGGTTTTACTGTACTTAAGCTCGTTGAAAAGGCGGGCCGAAACTTGTGTTGACGGTGAGGCTAATAAGGGGGAAGCGGGGCACAAATGGGGCCCGTCATGGCTACGATATGACGTACTAGAGTTTGCGGCCCAACCCCGATTTCGGGGTACACCTTGATTCGGGCGCCCCGGAATTCGGATTTTCCACACTTTGGCTCGTGAAAAATCCCGAAATGGGCGACACAACATGCGGTTTTTATGGTCAGATTGATTTGAATCTAGAGGTTTGCATATCCAATATCATGTGTACGGGACAGTAACTCTAGCGGTTACTGTTACCGTTAATATCGGCGCGTCTCACCTGCAGGGCAACCACCTCGCCCGAAGCAGTTAGACGCAGCCAACGACCAACGACTTCCCCAACGGTCAGCTCTAGCTAGCCCGTGCCTTATAAGCCGTAGCTAGCCACGAGCCTAGGCACTCTCTGCTTTCGCGCTCAGCCAATCTAGGCTTCGCGCGAATGCAGTCTCGACTCTAGTAGTCGAGCAGGGTGTCAGTTTTACCTTTCGTCCCATGCGCACTCGAGCGTCACGCGACACTTCCCCTCGTTCAGCTACGCAGTTCCCCACTATGCAGCCTGAGCAGTCTACATCCGCAGCTGCGGCCGACCCTCACGCTACCACACTCGAACAACGCACAGCCGAACAGATTCGTACGGCGGTTTTGGCATCGGAACAACGCATTACTGAGCAGTTTTTGGCGGCTAACGCTGCCTTACTCGCTCAGCTTCGACAGCCGACAGCCACACCTGCTAGTACTGATCAACAGCAGTCCATTCCCACCGACGCGACCACAGCGACGGAGGGTGGTAAGGAGGCCCCTGAGCCACCTATCGACTTGCTTGACGACGAACCCGACCCCTCTGCGGCCGAATTCGTCGACTTCACCTACTACGGCGAAGTCATCCCAGCCGGCCTCGAACGTCCCCCTCGCGACGTCGACGAGCCACGTCTGTGGACACTCACGGACGACACCGCCCGCTCTCTAAGCGACATACGCACCCAGGCAGCCTACGACGAGTACCTACACATCGGGTGCTATGCCTTCATCGACAGCTGCGCCAACGCGGCAATTGGCGAGGCACTGGACACGCTGTCGCACGGCACACCTTTACCGGCAGAGCAGGCGGCAACGATTACCCTCATCCGAGCGGGTCATCGCACCCACATGGCGACGGAGGAGGCCGCCCGTACTAGATTGGGCTTCCTCCGCCTCACCAAGGGCGGACAACCGAGCACAGATGCGGACCGCGTCTTTGCCGAACTGGCCCACGAGCGCTTCTGCCGACCGCGCCATGCCGCGGTCTCCGGCACATTGGATGCGCTTCGCCAAGCGTTCGTCGACCGCACGCTGGAAGTCAGCTTACACGCCGCCAGCAAGGCCGCCGCCGGAGCTGCCTTCGCGAAAGTTACACCGGACAGGCCCCCCGGCCCCGATGCGCGGACCCGCAAAGCCGCCGCCGACAAACGCAAGGCCGCTGCAGCAGCAGCAGCCGCAGCACGCGCCACTTCCGCCCCCAAGCCGACCGACTCGGCTAAACCCCCGACCAAGAAATGACGGTGTGGCCCGCCGCTCCGATTCCTGCTCCCCGACGTCTTCCTTCATGCGCCACCGCGTGCGTCGAAGATGGCGGGAGTGGGAGCGCATCGGAGCGAGCGGCCAAGTCCTAAAATGGATCCGCCATGGCGTTCGCGTAAAATTCAAACAAGGTCTACGCCCCAAGCCCTTCAATCACGGCATCTCTATGCTCGACGCGACGCCGGCCCAACTCGAGTTTCTAAACTCGGAGCTCCCCCGCTTCGAGGCTTGCGGAGCTTGGGAGCGGGCGGACAACCCTCGCTACGTTTCCCGGATGTTTTTAGTTCCAAAACCCGGGTGCAACCAATGGCGTTTGATTGTCAACCTTCGAGAACTCAACCGCTATTGCTCGACCTTCACTATGACGTGCGAGACGCTCAAACACCTACGTCACCTCTCGCGGCCGGGCGACTACTTCGTCTCCGTCGACCTTGCCGACGGGTACTACACCCTTGGCATCCGGGAGGAAGACCGAGACTTCTTCACGGTCAACTACCGCGGCACGCTATGGCGCTTAGCATGCCTCCCCATGGGCTGGTCGGGGTCGGCTTACTACTTTTGCAAGCTAACTCAAGTGTTCACGAACCACCTACGTCGCCCCCCGCAACCGGTGTCAACGGCTACTTCCCTTCACGGTCGCCGCCCCACCAAGCGCTTCCTCCGAAACGCGCGATGGCGGGGAATTCGACTCCTACCCTACATGGACGATTTCCTTTTCCTCGCCAACTCTTACGAGGACGCCCTCCTACTGCGAGAACGCGTTCAAGCCCTACTAGACAGCCTCGGCCTCGAACGCAACCCCAAGAAGGGCGTTTGGACACCTACCCAAGTAGGCGACCATTTGGGCTTAACGGTGGACCTCCGTCACGGCATGTTTCGTGCCCCCCCCGCAAAGCTCCAACAGCTCGCGCAACAAGCTTCATCTCTACTCGGCCGAGCAGCGTCAAACGCCCGATGGCTACCTACTCGACAGCTTGCGGCTTTCGCCGGAAAGGCGCAGTTCCTCTACCTCGCCATCGCCCCCGCGCGCTTCTTTTTACGCGAGCTCCACAACGTGTTAGCCACACGGGTTGGGTGGGGCGGACGCGTCCGTCTCACCCACCAACTACGCCGAGACCTCGAGTGGTGGCGCACGGTCCCCAAGCAACACAACGGCCGGTCCATCTACAAGCCTATCGAGACCGCCTACCTCCACGCCGACTCGAGCGACTACGGTTGGGGAGCCGTGCTCAACGAAGACTCCGATTATCAAGCCCGGGGCTTTTGGAGCGCTACCGACCGCCAACAACACATCACGTGGAAGGAACTTCGAGCGGTGCGACACGCGGTGGAATCCTTTTTACCACAACTCCGAGGCCGGCAAGTCCTCCTACACGAGGACAACACGGCGGTGGTTGCCGCCCTCACAAAGCTCACCTCGCGCTCGCCCGCCATGATGGCCGAACTCCGTCGCTTGTGGTACCTCCTCGACAGCAACGACATCAACATCCGGCCACGCTACATCCGCTCGGCGGCCAACATATGGGCCGACGCGCTAAGCCGGGAGTTGGACTACGAAGACTGGCAGCTCAACCCTCGTGTTTTCGCCTACCTTCAACGCCAGTGGGGGCCACACACTATCGACCGTTTCGCCTCGATGCTCAACACGCAGCTACCACGCTTCAATGCCCGCTGGCGCGACCCCCTGTGCGAAGACATCGACTGCCTACACCTCCCCGACGCGGCGTGGAAGTGCGAAAACAACTACTGCAACCCCCCTTGGTCTGCCCTACCGGCGCTGGCAGCAAAACTCGAACAAGCTCAAGCACCGGCGACCGTCATCGCCCCCTACTGGCGAAACAAGACGTGGTACCACGCGTTCGCACGCTTGGCCACCGAGACCGTGCACTTCCCAGCGTCCCGCGACCTGTTCTTTCCAGGCAGGCTGGGCAAGCACGAAGGGGTCGGGCCGCCCGCTTGGAGCATCGTGGCCTTTCGGCTAGCACCCCCTCTTGGCTCTACACTCGACGCGGTGCGATTGGCCGAGCGATACGCCCGGACCGATTAAGGACGCATGTACAGCACATCCCCCCTCTGCGTACAGGACCGCCGCGCTACGGGTTACGCCGTGAAGCAGCACAGTCGCCCTGGTCCACCGATTTAGCTGAAACTTTCCAAGACCTCCTAGGATCGGACAGACTCGGGGTTACGGCGGTTGCCCTACTCAGCAACTCGCTAGCGCCCTCGACGTACACCAGCTACCAAAGCGCAATCAGACAATTTTTTTTTTGTGCAGAAGAGAACATCGCCCCGCTACAGGCCACACCAGCCACGATGGTCCGTTACACAGCCTGGCTGGCCCTACTCGGAACGGTCGCTGCGAGCTCGCTACAACCCTACTTCTCCGCCATAAACAAGTTCTTCCGTGACCACCGGCGCCAACCTTTCGCCGTGGGCGAACTTTTGGCGGACGCCCGCCGTGGCCTCGAAATGCTCCAACACCGCCTGATACCTACCACGGCTCGCCTCCCGCTACCCGCACAAGTCGCCCTGGACATCCTACACTACGCCAACACCCTTCACGGTACTTTCGCGTGGACCCCTGCTGCCCTCCCCCAGATGCAACGCTTCAGGGCCTGTTTAGCGGTGTGCGTTAATTACACGTTTTTCTGCCGCGCCGAAACCGGCGCCCGTTGCCAAACCGGCGACCTCGTGGTCGACAAGCCTTCACAGCAAATCTGCCTCTACGTACGGAAGTCTAAAGGCGACCAGCGCCGCGACACCAGCGACAAACTGGTCATCGCTATCCCTACAGCGGCTAACCCAGTCCTGGCGAACCTGATTGACTACTACACGGAACAACGCGCTATATTCTGCACAAAATTCTACAACAAGCCACCCCCGCTCGCCTTCTGGAGTTTCTCACCTTCAGAACCCTCCGCCGATTGGGGTGCCGCGTCCACCATCTCCACCTGGCTCTCCCTCGCCCTCCTCACAGTCAACTCGTCCGCGCCCGCCGGCTTTAAATGGACATCGCACAGCCTGCGGAAAGGCGCGGCGTCCGCTGCCAGCTGCATCGGCGCGCCCCTCCCCGTAATCAAATTTATGGGTGGCTGGGCCAAAAACAGCTCTGTGACTGAAGGAAAGTATATTGACCCAACCATGACCCCAACACCTGCTGCTTGGCGGTTCTTCGGCTGGCTCACTCCGTCCCCCCCGCAACACTAATTCTGGTTGTGCAAGCCTTTGGCTTTAGGTTACTGGCAAAACGTGCCCTAGGGTAAATGGTCAGATTGATTTGAATCTAGAGGTTTGCATATCCAATATCATGTGTACGGGATAGTAACTCTAGCGGTTACTGTTACCGTTAATATCGGCGCGTCTCACCTGCAGGGCAACCACCTCGCCCGAAGCAGTTAGACGCAGCCAACGACCAACGACTTCCCCAACGGTCAGCTCTAGCTAGCCCGTGCCTTATAAGCCGTAGCTAGCCACGAGCCTAGGCACTCTCTGCTTTCGCGCTCAGCCAATCTAGGCTTCGCGCGAACCCACCCACCCATCCCTATAATCTTGCGCTGATCGACCCCTAGACCATGTCTGTGGGTGTCTTTTGGCCAAATTGTAAGCAAGCTGACATCTTTGGCAAAACGTGCCCTAGGGTAAATGATCCCAACATGTTGTTCGCAAACATGGGAGCAGGTGGGTGTGAGGGCATGTGCCGTTAAGATGCTTGACGTGGATGGGATCGGGGCCGGAAAACCACAGCTTGGGAGGCCTAAAAAGCCTAACTTTGCCGAACGGTGTCCGATTCGAGCAAACTAAGTTGCAAGTGGAAGCCCTTCCCCCAACATAACATATTATAAGTCTTCATCGCCTACCGGCCGGTTTTCGCGTCAAATCCGCCGTCCGATGTCATCCAAGCCCTCGTACAACCAACTACTAAAGCTTTTAGGGTTTCAAAATCTGCCACATTCGCGCGGGGCTAGCAACCCCTAGACAGGTGGTACCCGCATACCCGCTCCGCTAATACGCTCAACAACCAGCGCTCTATATTACGTTTATTCACGGCGTTGCCTATTTCATGCCCCATGATGACATGGTGCCATGCCCTTTGCCGCCGGCCATATAAAGGCCCGTGCTAAGCTACTTTGAAAACTCCCCGCCATTTTTCACGCCCGGCGATGCGCAAGTTTCTAAGGCCAATGATCCGCGCGCCATGGTGCTTAAACTCCGAATCAAATGCCCCTCAAGCCCAATAGGCCCCTAGCCCGTGCTCCTTGGTGGTATTTCCGTGCACGTGGCACGAAAAACCAGTGCACACGACATGCCATTCTCGGTGTCGCCGCCTTGTAGACGGCCCGGCGCAACACACTCGGCGGATACTAGTGTAATTGTGCAAACATGATGAGAACCTGGTGTCGAGTAGTCTCCCGGCTTGTCGCGACACTACGTGTACCGAGCCACGCGTAGAGGCGTGCATAACCTGCAGATGCACGAATTTCGGCCCGCAAAATATGGGCCGAAAATCCAACATGGGTTCACACAATAATTGGGACGTGGCGGTAAAGGTGCTCACGTCACTGAACAACGCGCCGTGGTGTGATGTTCGAAAATCATTATTCTACCGCCCTCCAATCGAGTTCCGTGGCCATCGCGGCAATGCGTGGCGGGTAATTGAATACGTGCCGCTAGTAACGGACTTTATGGAAAGAGTGTAGTTCTCTACTTGGGGCATGCGCTAGCGCGCGCGCTGTTGCAGAGAGCGGATTTTCCCTATGTATATACAATATACACTCTTCCCACAAAGTCCGTTACTAGCGGCACGCATTTGAATTCCTGCCACGCACTGCCGCGATGGCCGTGCAACTCGATTGGGGGTTAGAGAAATGATTTTCGAACAAAACACCACGGCGCGTTGTTCATTGACGTGAGCACATATGTTCAAGAGGTGGTTGCTCCATGTCCTTGGCATGTGCAGCTGTGGTTAATCGATGCTGATTGTGCTTTGGACGACCCGACTTCATCTACAGAATCTGACCAACCCATATCGGTACTTGTACCTCCTGTCGAAGCAAAAGAGCCCATCGCTACGCAGAAACAATCTTCTCCGCGAGCTACAGCCCTACTGACTGACCTCACAGAAGCTCGCCCGTTAGTTCGAACCGAGCTGACTGCGAAAACTCCTTATGGCGGACACCAGATTTATGGCTTGGTGAATTGCGCTCCGGCTCTTGACTTCGTGTTTGAGGACTTTGTAAGACGCTTTGCTTTACATACTCGAAAGTCTGTGACCAAGACACATGTTCGACTTGCCAACGGACAACGAGTGACTTCTTCTACAATCTGCGATGTTACTTTTGAGTTGGCTCGGCACGAATTTCAAAGGATTTTTACGTCTTACGTGATTTACGTGCAACTTATTTACTACTAGGTTTACCATGGCTTGATGATGAACATGCCTCTTTACAATTTGGTTCAACCGAGGTTTTTACACTAATGGATTGCACAATAGTTGAGACTACGCTCGAGGAACGACGCCCTGAGTGTCTCATGATGTCGTCTACAAAAGTTCAGAAACTCATGCGCAAGACACGCCGCAGCAGGGGACGTAATGCTGAATTTTACGTCATTGAACTTACGCCAGCCGCTGACCAACCGACTGAATTTCACATTAGAGAGGAGCTAACAACAGTACAACGTGACAACTTCCGGTCGTTACTCTACGATGACTTCCCGGAGTTATTGCAACCTGTCAACTTTCCGCCATTATTCCGACATTGGGATTATCTCATTGATACAACTGGCCCGATGCGACGTCAACGGCTGAACAAATTGTCTCCCGCAGAGCGCGTTGAGCTCAATCGCAGCTCAAAGACGCAGTGGAGGCTGGTTCGTGAAGTGAATATGTAAATATGTGTAGTGAAGTTGGGCCAGATTGTGAATGAATGGGGTTATTGGGTAAGTGGAGGATATTCACCCAGAGGGAGGAGGGGTCGTCCTCGATCGGGATGGGAACTTCCACGGGCTTGAGGGCGTCCACGAATTGGAGGATGAACTTGGCAGGCTCAAGGAGGTCCTCAATCCGGCTTTGGGGTGGGTCACGGGGGCTTATCCGACATAGGCTAGGCCGAAGGTGAGAAGGTCCTGTAGGAGGGCCACTGTTTCTTGGCCAGTGATATCAGTGAAAAGGGAGGAGCGGATCTTCACCCTTCGGCATGAGACTGCGGGGGCCGAGGCATCCCGGAGGAATTGAAATTTCTGCTATCGTAGTTTTGCCAGGAGGGAAGGGGAGGAGGCTGCGGAGGATGGTGCTTGACCGGCCGATCGGAGTTCATGTTGGCGTGAAGCGGTCAAAGTTGAGGGGGCGATAAGGAATGCTTACACTTGGTGAGTGACACTGCATGTCATCTCACCCTCAGCAAGTGCGTAGCACTTGCCTATCACATGACACGCACTCACCTTGTGGTGAGCACACGCCAACATATATTATGAGCCTTTAGATGATATCTAACGCTCAGCAACTTGCCACCATCAACAACCTAATCCGCTCTATCGGTGATTGGATTCTCATCCTATTGTGCCGAGTCACAGCCGTACTATCACGATGCTACTTGACCAACATTGCTGTGTAGCAACTTGATTATCACACAAAACCATGTCTCGCAACACTCCCCTTGCTACGCAGGCAATCCCATGATGGCATTGCACAACTTGCCGTGCCTTGCACTCATTAATGGCTTGGTAAGCACATCAGCAAGCATGTTCTCCGTCGCACAATATTGCACCTTGATGTCTCCGCTCTCCACCTTCTCCCGACAGAAGTGGTACCTCACGTACATGTGCTTGCTGGGTCCGGTCGTCATGCTTTTCTTGCTGAGTGCAATACAATTCTGATTGTCCTCGTCAATTGTGATGGGAGACCCGGAGTCTTGGTGAAACTCGTGGAGTAGTTGCTTCAAAAACATCGCCTCCTGAGTGGCCGCAGTCAGCGCCATGTACTCTGCCTCCGCTGTCGACAACGCCACAATTTGTTGCCGCTGACTTTTCCAACTCACCGTTGCACCGTTGAGCATGAACACATACCCCGTGCGAGAGCGGCGCTCGCCAATATCACTCGCGTTGTCAGAATCTGACCAACCTACCACCTTTGATGAGGGTGCGCCACCGTACATCAACACCGAGTCTGCGGTCCCCTTGAGGTAGCGGAGCACCCTCTTGGCTTGCTCCCAATGTGAATGAGAGGGGTCGGACATGTACCTACTAAGGCCGTGTGCTTACGGAAGCGTACAACAAGCTGCCGATCAAGCTTTGGCACGGCACTAGACCGGGAGGCAACCTTGATGTCGACGTCTCAACACAATTACTCAAAGCATCGACCGCCATAGGAGAGCCCATCAAAGCGCAGAAAACGGCCCGATTTTCAGACATTTTAATGTACGTGTATGCTATGGCACACCATACGCTCCTTCCGTTACCAACTAGCACGCCAAAAACCTTTCAATAGCCTCCTAGGGTATCATAGAGGACGTACGGACTGCGTGCGATTAAATGGTGGCCGTGTTGGTCGCGGGTGGTGCTCGATTGGCGGTGCAATGGGTCAAGGCCCGGGTCGCGCTATTTATCGGCATGTCGAATGACATGCGACTCGTTAATCACAAACATGCTAGACGTTTGTATAGCAAGCTTAAGTAAGTCAAGAAAGCGGCGAGTAGCATAGAGCAGGAAAGCGCGGGGGTTTGTGGCTGCGGAAGCGTCGGATATAAGCAAAGGGGCGCAGTGCGCCGGGCGTCCGGGCGCGAATCCGGACGCGCAGTTTTGCCGATGTTTGTCTTACAGACCTAGCGCAACAAGAGCCGCTTACCTCCCCCCCCCCCCCAAAAAACACACACACACACACACACACACACACACACACACACACACACACACACACACACACACACACACACGCACACACAAACACCGCAGCTTAGAAAAGCATGCAAAATCTCTCGCGTTGCACTTATCAACCATTATAGAAGTTCGAAGTTGCATAGCTTCATATTTGTCTTCAATGGGATAGGAATAGGGACTGACGATGTCGGTACCGCACGTCGGGCCGGAAATAGGGTGGCATCTTTGTCAAAAGCTATAGCTGTAACTATTCTCCCTTCTCGAACTTTGCATTTGACAACTATCGCGATAGTTAACGACACCATCCATGTGCTAAATCTAAAAGCAACAATTGCCACGGAAGCCCGACAGCGCGAGACACAACAACTACCTAGGGCACTAACACCACTACAAAGTAAGAGCACTAGCTGCTACCATTTCCACCATTACCAGCCGCCACTGCATTAGCAACGCAGCAACAACAACGGCAATGCGCCTTCAACTGGCCAGCGGTTGTTTAAGCAGCAACAACAAAAGCATATGAGAAACAGCAACCACAAGCACACAGACACACACACAGACTCATGCACACACACACACACACACACACACACACACACACATACACAATCACTCAGACACACACACACACACACACACACACACACACACACACACATATTGACATCAACTACACATCACCATCATCTGACAGTAGCAATAAGTGACACCTAATTCAAAGCAAATACACCAACACCATCATGTCAACATGAAGCACCGACAGCGACAAGAATTGTTCGTATCAGCTGCAGCAGCAGTACAAGAATCAATTTTATCGACAGCATCCCACATCATGAGAACAGCCCACCAACATTATTATCAACCCGCAATGTTGTAGGGAGGATAGGGGGGGTTAAAATATAACAATGCAAAACGATAGAGAAAGAGAAAGAGAATAAGAAGAAGTGTGGGGAAGGAAGGGGTATGAAAGGAAGAAGGTGAGTGGGGGCGGTGAGGGGTTTTGTGGGGAGTGAAAGGAGGGAAAGAAAGTGGAGAAAGGAAAAAGCATGTTAAAGAGAATTAGAAAGAGAAGCATGCATCAATAGCATGTCCCATATGGGCAACACATTACCAATAGTTTACCAATCCGTGAAAATATGAAGGGGGGGATTAAAGGATAAGAATGAAAACTACATAGGGAGAGGAAATGAGTAAAGCAGTAGAAAATGAGATAGGAAGGGGTGTGTAAGGAAAAGATAAGGGGAAGACAAAGGAGGGAAATAATGTGGAGAAAGAGAAAAAACATGTGAAAGCGAAAGATGAAACGAAACGAAAGAACAGCTCAGTTTAAATCATGAGTGGTGGTTGGGGGGATGAATTGGGTGAGAGGGGTAAATGCGAGAGCATCCTTAGTGTCCGTTTGAATGAATGGCGGAAGGAGAGAACTGCCACAACAAAAGAAGCTACATGGAGTTGAAAAACTTCAATAGCATCAACATGCATCATCACTTTCAACTACACCAAACATGACATAAACGACATCAAATGAATTAACATGGATCCGGTATGCGTGCATGGCCACTGACACATGAAAAGCAAAAATACACAGGTCAAGTGTTACATTCCAAGGTTGATAATCCTTGGGGTAGATACTGCAGAGACGAGTCCCCCCCTCCAACCCCCCCCCCCCCCCCCCCCCGCATCATAACAATAAATATTGCTGCCGCTATCGCCGCTGTAGCACAGTTGTAGAGCTCTAAATATCACATTTCACATCCCCGGCAACTGCCACCTACCAGTTACCTATCTTGTTGTCTAGGCAGTATCCTTCATCTAACCTGCCGAAGGGTTAAAAGGGAAGTCTATCATACCCTTAACACTCGGAAAGTTGACATCCGGAAGTCGCTGCCCGAGTCATAAAGGTGGGTGCTTTAGAGAGTATAGCCCCCCGATGTCGCCCTCCGCGACCACCACGGGAGTCAACAGCGGGCCTAGGCATACTATACATGCGCTTTATCGATATCGGGCCGGTTCGGAGTGTTACCTTTCTTCAAACTCTTCCGCGATGCACCCCAAGCACTCGCCGTGTAGGGTCCGATTTCGCCGTTTTCGTGCCGCCATGGCACAAATCTGCAAGAAACAAAACAAAGGCATCTTCAAAACTCAGCGTGATACTTCGTCGATGCACCAAAACTCCCAAAACCCCCACATGGTTGCCTATGTTTAGTGTCAAGCAGGCCATTTCGCAAAAAATCTGCCGGGCATCGGGGATGTTGGTGTCGGCGCTTGCTTTACGGCGGAGGCGAGTAAGCGGGCTAGTGGGTGGTTACATGTGCCGACAACGCACACTTGCCGTGGAGACAAGGCGGCGCAAGGAGAATATGCGACCGCACACCTTCAACTTCCGTATTCAGTAAACATATTGTCTTGGCAACACTTGATAGGAGTTTCAGCGTGAACGGCGCATTATCGGCGATGCTAGGAAAGCGTGAGCAACAATGGGTAGGTGCTAACTGTAGAAGTGCGTTGGCGGCGTGTTTTGAAGCGAATCTCGCGTCTAAAAAACGCGTTTACATTATTAAAATGTCCTATGTACCGTACCGGTAAGTGTGCTGTGACTGGCTTGCCGTCCTTCATGTTGAAGCGCTCCAACATATCTAAGACGTATTGCTGTTGTCCAATCCCGATGGTGCGGCTGCCACGATCACGCTCGACTGTCATGCCAAGCAACCAAGCCACTGCACCGAGGTCTTGCACGTTGAACCTTTCGCCGAAAGCCGACTTGAACTCAGCATTGAAGCTACACGTTGGTCCGACGATGATGGTCCCCGTTGGTCCACGTACAACGCCAAGACATAAAGCTCACCCTCCTTGATGAAGACGTAAATGCCGGGATCCACCTTGGATTGGGTGAAGCCATACTCCTCTAGCCATGCTGTGATGATCTTATTCTAGTTCCTTGGAGCTTGCTTGAGGCCATACAATGATTTCTTCAACAAGCACACTCGCTCCTCGCCATTGATGTCGAAGTGACGGAATCCTTCCGGCTGCCTCATGTAGATTCCCTCCTCGATATCGGCCTCCAAGAATGCCGTCACCACATCAAGTTGCTCCCCTTCCCAATCGTTATAAGCAACAAGCGCGAGCAACGTTCGAATAGAAATCACCCTCACTATGGGAGCGAAAGTCTCGTGGTTGTCCACACCCTTCTCCTGAGTAAACCCGTGAGCCACCAGTCTTACTTTGTACCGTGTTATTTGTCCATTGGCATCGCGCTTCAGCTTGAACACCCACTTGGAATCTACGAGTTTGCGACCGGCAGGACATGGGACCAATGTCAAGGTTTTCCGAGATACAAGTGAGTCGTACTCGCTCTTGATAGCTGCCTCCCATTCCCCCGATTGGGGACTTCTCAGCGCGTGCTTGTATGACACCGGCTCTTGAACCGTCGGGTTGCTTGCTGACTTGATAGCCGCGGTACTTTCCGTAGTCCATCCATCTCCCGAAGCGCCCACTGAACGGAGATTATACCTTGGACTAGGTACGCATTGCTGTGGTGTGGCAGTGGATCGAAGATTTTACCTTGGACGTGGAGTCCCCCCCGAATGCATGTCCCGTACATCTTCCATCGACTCGGAATGCTGCAGCGACTCCCGTAGCGGCGACTCTCCCGAAAGTGTATCCCGTTCTTCGCTACACATGGTGCGCGGGATGTTGTCCTCTTCATCACCAGTGCGTTGCTCCGCATTGCTCTCCCCCATGGAGAGGACTGCAGCCTCATCAAACACCACGTTACGGTTGCTCACCACCCGACGAGTAGCATGATTGTACACCAACCACGCAAGTGATTCGGAAGCATAGCCCACAGACACCCTTCCACGCGCGATCGTCAAGTTTGCGGCGTTGAGACTTGTCAACGTGGACATAGGCCGGACAACCGAAGACCCGCATGGAGCTCAAATCAGCTCGTCTACCGGTCGCCAAGGTGAAAGGTACACCGCCGGCTCCGCTACTATGCACACGATTGCGGACATGCACCGCAGCGGCCATCGCTAGACCCCAATACGATTTAGGCAGCGCGGCTTGCCGGATCATTGACTGCGCCATCGGGACCAATGTCCCCCACTGCCGCTCAATCCGGCCATGTTGCCAATGCACGTAAGGGGCATTGATCTTGAACTCATCCAAGAGGTTTCGGAATTAAGCACCTAAGAACACCGTGTCATTGTCCACCCGTAGACGACGAAACGTGTGCCCAAGAAAACGGATGGTAGTCAACATGTGACGGAAGGAGGCGGGCATGGACAGGATCCGGATCCTACGGCTCCGCGAATCCCCGAGACTACTCGGGTTCGGACTCGGTCTCGTGGGTCCGGACCCTAGAATCACAAGTAATCGCGGGATCCGGACCTTAGAATCACATGTTATCGCTGGATCCGAACCCTAGGTTCGGTAGGTAATCGTTGGATCCGAACCCTAGAATCACATGTAATCGTTGGATCCGGTACCTGTTATTGTAAGTAATCGTTGGATCCGGTACCAGTTATTGTAAGTAATCTTAGGATCCGGTACCAGTTATTGTAAGTAATCGCTGGATCCGGTATTCATTGTACTTTAATGGATCCGCGGTAATCGCGAGTACCTCATCCTCGCAAAACGATGTTGAATCGCGATACCCAATCACTACTCACTATTCCAAGTATCTTATGATTTTGTGGTGGCCCGAAGTGACACGCTGTTCTTTTGGGAGGTATTTGGCAATGCAAATCTGTTGAGGTGTATGTCTAGGATTGGCTCAAAAGCCCTCATTGTTGTTATTCCGCAGCCTTGAATCGATTGAAGCCCACCCAAGGGCCAGTTAAACGGTGCGTACGCGCTTGAAATCCACCATAATCTGCCCGTCCACATCCAACTCCTATCATAGTTAGCAACAATGGCGGGTCAAGCGGGAA
Organism: Tetraselmis chui; assembly: GCA_026401115.1. Taxonomy (NCBI): domain Eukaryota; kingdom Viridiplantae; phylum Chlorophyta; class Chlorodendrophyceae; order Chlorodendrales; family Chlorodendraceae; genus Tetraselmis; species Tetraselmis chui. The sequence continues at coordinate 11,386 of JAPMLY010001900.1, read as the reverse complement.
GTAGTAGACCGTCTAGATTAGGGAAGAGCTTGTCATCGACGGCTATCCAACGTACAGAAGAGGAGTTTGTGGGAATTCAGATAGGGTGTTCATGATACCTCAGTCACAATCTAATGTATGGTTCGTATCAATTGCATGAGTACTTCGAGTACTTGTTGGAATCGCGAACCCAACGAATCCAACGGAACCCAAAATCTAGAAGTACTCATGTACTCGGTTCCGGAACCGAAAACACAGGTACACGCTGGATCCGAACCCTAGAATCACAGGTAATCGCTAGATCCGGACCCTAGAATCACAGGTAATCGCGGGATCCGGACCCTAGAATCATAGGTAATCGCGGGGTCCGAACCCTAGAATCATAGGTAATCGCGGGATCCGAACCCTATAATCACAGGTAATCGCGGGATCCGGATCCCATTTTTGGAGGTACTCACTAGTTCCGGATCCAAAAAAATAAAGTACTCATGGATCCGAACCCAACAAAAAAATGGCGGATCCAGTCCCTTGAGGCGGGAGCCTCATCCTTGGAGCGGACCGCATCATGCAGCATGAACTGCCTCCGGAAATCAACCGCACACAAGTTGTACCGCCGTCCTCCCAAGGATGGAACACTCATAGGACCGCAAAAGTCTAAGCCGAGGACCTCAAAGTAAGGCTAGGGATCAGCCATCGATGATTTTTCGATGTTATTGTCATCAAGCAAATATTGCCATCACATGGTGCCATCGATACGGACACATGTACCATTGATGGCAACTCGATGACTCTTTATGAATATCGGGGATGGCAATGTTTATGTTTTTGGATATCGGGGATGACAATAATTCTTTCGCATGAAGTCGATGGAATGATGATGGCAATCCTTGTGCTATCGATGGTGTGGTGATGGGTGAGGCCTTACCATTGATGGCCGCATGATAGTTATAGTCGACGAGTGCCATTTATATCGATAATTCCCGATATATATATAATTTTTAAAGTCAAATTCAGTACTTCAGCGCGTATACACAACATGGGATATAGTCGTTCTAAATGTCAGGAATAATAACTGCTACGGGTACCATTACTTTTTCCTATAGTACTTCTAGTAATTATTTTTACCGATATTTGTTTGTACTTGAACCTTCTTGAGTTTCAACTGATGCACGTAGTGTACTACTTTTTTTCATGTGCATGTTCCGAATTATTCAGGAATTATACGTATGCATGTAATTAAAACACTATAAACAATCAAGACTCATGTCAATAATTGTTAGATTTCATTGCGTCAATGTCATTTACAAGTTTTATCATTGTTTTATCAAAATGCGTCATAAAATACTTCTTTAAGATTTTTAAAAACATGTCACATTTAAATGTAGTGTTCTCCAATAATTTCTCTAATTTATAGGTGAATTTCAACTACATGTGTTGAATAGTTCATTTGATTTTTCAGAAGTATGCGTTCTTATTCATTAAATTAGATGTCTGATTGCTGAAAAGGCGCGTGCCTTTGTTACACTTCTCGCCACTTCTCTAGTACTTTACGTACATTCTCTATCATTGACAGCTGTGTGTGCGGCTGGGAAACGACACTTGTCACGAATGGGCGTCTGTTCATCGGCTCGTCAATCGTCATCTAGCAAGCTATCGTACCGTCCGACAACTTATCAATATTTGATGATTTGGATTCCCGCACACCTAGCGGTATTTTTGTATGCTCATGTTGCCAACGAGGCAACATGCAATCTTTGATACTACAGAAGCATCGAGGCATGGATCAATAATTCAATATAGATTGATTCAAAGTACGGGGGGATCATAGGCTACACCCACTCCAGTCACGCGGTCACCGTCTTTTCCTCGGCTCGTGGCATGTATTTGATATGGATAGCGACCTCAAACCATGCAAACACTTAAAAATTTTCGGACATCTTTTCGCGTTCGCGAGGTTTTGCGTTTTGACTGCCACTACTTCCGCCGCAATGCTTGTCCATCAGGTTGCGATGACTCGTCCAGGTTTCTCCACCACGATGATATTATTCGGCGATTGACAACGTTTCTTGTTATTCAACCTTGATGCAGCCCGGCGAAGCTGCTAGGTAAGTGCATCTATAAAGTGTCGTTTCGCCACACTCCCGTAACCATGTATTTCAGCGGCGTAGCGCGCTGTGTCCGATCGCCGGCCGCTGACCTGACGAGGTACCCTGCTCCGTTAGAGCGACTTTATCCTAGTGTTGTTTTGTCGGGGCAACTAACTCCTCCCCCGTTAGCTTGCAATTGTCACTCTGCCCGCATACATGGGTATGCAGTAAACTACGTGAATACACGATCCGGTGGAGTGTGCTTTGCGCCCATCACCACTTCTTCTTGCCGCTTCAAGTTCTCGTCACTTAGAAGTGGTTGCTCTAGTCTGTTGCTCGCCCATCCCTGCTCGTGCTTGCACGTAACAGTTTATTTAGTACGATGTGTGCAAACACGTTGTTGTCATGCGCAGGTACGCGTTGCGAGCCGGAAAGCAATAGCTAGTCGGGAAGTCGGGCATTATAAAGACCAAACCCGAAGCAAGTGTTTCAAAGGTATGTCCGCAACTTGCGCCCCCCCCCCCCCCGCCCCCCCCCCCTCCTCCTTGTGCATTCAAGTATGTCCAGTCGTCACGTTGAAATATTCTCACTTGATTATCTGACGTCCGTGCCAAAATGCGATGGCTGAGATGTTTTTTTATTTTTTTATTAGGTACACAAAACTAAGTTTCGACACGGATCTCCAACCGTAGCCTTGTCACGAGCATGCTTCAATTCGTGAGGGTAGATGACTATCGTCAGAGAGGTGCCACCAACTTTCAGACCCGTCTGTAATTTTCAATGGTGCACATCCATTACCCTCAGTAGTCTGTTGTCGGATTAATTTTATAAATTGACTCCCTACATAATTATTTGTTTCACACTCATTGAAATGCGGTTTGTGTTTCGTGGGATCGGGACGATCGGGACCATGTTGTGACCTTTGCTTGTTAATTTATTTATGTCTTGTTGCCAGGTAACGCGAAGCGTGGAGACTCGTGAAGATCAAGAGTGAAGTTGAAGGAGCTGAAGAACTTCCGTAGTCTTTAGAAGTTTAGAAGTAATTAGAAATTACAATCGTCTTTGTGTTAGTTGAGAATGTCCTAGAAAGAACATATGGATCGTTTAGTAGGCACACAAAAAGATTGTTAAAATATAATATTCATTACAAACGAATCTGTAATCGCACATTTGCCGAAAGATTTTAACGCTTGTCATTTCCCATTATCTCCCGATGATAGGACTACACCCCGCTGACTACATTTTTGCGTCATGTCAAAGAGGGCATGGCGCTCTGCCAAAATCCCAATGCGAAATGCTTGAGCACGTTCGCATTGGGAAGAGTGAGGTGTGGGAATTGAGGGTTTGCCACTTTGCATGGGATAGATTGTATGGGATACGTACCAGCTAATTCTAAAGTATTGTAGTACTTTGTGGATCTGCCATATTTGTTTGCACGATTGATTCCATTGATGGCAAGTTAAAGATGTCGACATCGAACATGCTAATGTTGATGATGATAGTTGGCGCCGAAGGCATTGTCGATGCCGATAATTATCGCTGATAGCGATAATTCATGTAACCAAAATATCAGTCGGCAATATATTTGCCTTTGCACATCGTTGCAATCAATACATCCCATGACAAGTCCTCCTCAGAGCCACCTCATCCTCCTTCATCCTCAAATCATGCAAATCCATCACCACACTAACGGGGTCCACCACCCCACTCTCAGTTCCCATCCGCCTCCTCGCCGCAATCCTCACCGAACCCCTCGATACTATCCACAACCGCCTCCCCATCACAAACCTCAATATCAACCAGGCATCCCCCCCCCACCCACCCACAGCCATGAACGCACTCCATAACACCCTCGAATCCATCTACGACACTCACCTCCCCAACCCCACCATCACCCCCCCCTTCCACACCTCTTTGTCTCCTACTCACCCCACTCAACAGGTATATACCACCGCCCCCCAAACGGCTAAGGGAGTGCATAGCAAACGATGGAGGAACAACTCACTATTAGGGTAAATTTAGGGTTTCGGATAGGTTGGCATGCAAATCATCACAATTTTGATAATTCGAGTTTCATCCAACACTCCTCCACAAAAGTCCGGACATGCAATATGTTAAGCATAAGCTAGTCAAGAACACGCTCCCCTCTCACCACGTCAAGCACGACGATACCCGAGTACCACCCAATTGTAGGAGAGCCGAAAAGCAAGCAAAAAGCGGCCATCCGGGGTGGTTAGACCTCAGCCTAAAGCGGGTGTTGTCGGTGGAGTTTGTGGAATTAAGCCCATAAACTCCCGAGAAATTGTATGAACTGCACACGTCATTCTGATCGCCGCGCTTGGGCATTGCTCAAGCGCTCATACCAAGCTGCATACTTCTCTGTGTTCCACATAACCGTCATTTTGGGGGGTTTTTGGAGGGGGTTTGGAGGCGTGGGTGCCGTGTTCAATGCGCGAGGTTTGGTTTGCGGGTGTGTGAATAGAGCACGGAAGTTCACGCCGCTGGCACGGGTGAATTTTGGAAAGCAAGCGAGCAAAAACGCACATGACGCAGGTTTGGATAAACACTGCATGTAGTAAGCATCCGAGGGCGATTGGCTTAGGGGAGGGGCGAGGTCCAACTTGGCCGTTAGGGACGCATCACGTTGACGGTGGTGTTTGGGATGCTTGGGTATGTGCTTGTGCCAACCACGCCCGCCCCACGCGTGGCAAGCGTCGGGAATTGGGCTCGGAGATCATTAGGAATGAAGAATTAGTAAACATATATCGACAAACCCCGCACAAATCGTCTCAGGAGGTGAGCCGACTTCGATGGGTGTTGCTTGGCACTGCGGCTCAGCGGTGCCTGAATAGTTTGTAGATTAAAATAATTCATAACAAATCGATTTCTGGGGGTTTGAACTCCGCAGTAGGTGCGCTCGACGCGCATTGAAGAGACGCGTCCAACGGTACATTTTATAAAACGTTTTGACCATATATCAAGAAGTTTTGATCGCTTGAACATTGTTGCCGAAAGCGGCTTGCCCTTGGGTTGTGCGCATGTCGGTGGTAAGTCTACATACGCGATTTCTTGCGTTTCCCCCATTGCGGCCTGTCCAACACCTCCTCCCTCCGTTGCCTATGCATATTAATTGCGCGACCGTCGCATCAGCGTTCATATTGCGGCGTTGTGCGCCCGTTACTCTTTTCGTCTACCAAGCACGGCGACTATTTGAAAGAGCGTGCCGCACGGGTGCGGGCGCGATAACCCCAAGTACACATGCCCGGCAATGTTCGAACTCGCCCCTCGCTGTTGTCGGTGCATTCCATTTTGCGCGCAAAAGCATTGCCTGGGATTTCAGGATATTTGTCAATAAAATCGACGCATGATTGCATTTTCTACTTGCGCAAGTGCGAAGTCTTGTCCGGACTTTTGTGGAGGAGTGTTGGACGTTTTCAAAATTCCCGTACAACGGCGGGAGACCGCAAAACTTGGCGAAACTTAGCGGGAACTCGTCAAAACTTTGTTCTTTGCAGCCGAGACCGCCAACCGCGCCAGCGCGCTGTCTTTTCCTCTTGTCGACCTTATTGCTCACGTCGGCTGCCGCCGTTTCGTAGTATGCCACCTTCTCCATGTGTACTCGCAAGGCGTTGGCGCCTCGTCCATGAAGCCGAACAACTTGGCAGCGCTCGTAAGGCCGCGCAGAAGTGTAAAGCAACCGTGAGGGTTGTCGAGAAGTGGTGCCGGCGCGCTAAAGCTACCGGGACAGTGGACGACACGCCTCGGGCGGGCATGCCCCGAGCGCCCTTGGCGTCCCGAGAAGCCACCCTCCTTTTGAAGGTGGGTGTAAAGCGCGGCGATCAGTGCCCCCAACTTGCCAAGATGCTGCAGCAGAGGCTAGGAGTGACTGTGAGTGTTGAGACAGTCCGCCGGTACCTAAACAAGTATTTAGCGCGCCTGATGAGGCCGAGGAAGCGTGTTTCACTAACAGTCAAGCACATGCGCGCACGGCTATGCTTTGCCAAACAATGGGTACGGAAGTCATGGCACAATGTGGTTGTGACAGACAGCAAGTACTTTTGGCTGTCCAATAAGGGGCCCGGGAGCAAGGAGTGGGTGCTTTTCGAGGATGAACCGCCAACCAGGGTGTCGGAGCAAAAATGTTTCAAAGTGCACGCGTATGGTGGTGTTAGCAAGTATGGCAGAACTCCTTTGTTTGTGACAGTGGGGAGCAGCGGCGTTAAGGCAAAGAGCAAGGGCGTAAACGGTGAGGTGTATCTCACCTTGTTGCAGGAGCACATGATACCCGCGTGTGAGGCTTTGACGGCAAAAAGGCCCACGGCCGAGGCGCATCATCAATGGATTTTTCAGCAAGATAACGCTAAAGCTCATGCTTGCAAGAAGGTTAGGAATTGGCTTTCGTCTCAATCCGGCTTTCAAGTGATGCAATGGCCTGCCGAAAGCCCTGACCTTAGTTGGATTGAAAACATGTGGGGTATTGTGTCGAGTAGATTAAAAAAAAGATTGGACTTATCCCCGCGCAATTTTGAGGCGGCCATACAACACGAGTGGGAAACAATTCCTTACTCTGCCCATTGCGCCGTGTTCAACTCCATCCCCAAACGGCTGAGGGAGTGCATAGCAAACGATGGAGGAACAACTCACTATTAGGGTAAATTTAGGGTTTCGGATAGGTTGGCATGCAAATCAACACAATTTTGATAATTAGAGTTTCATCCAACAGTTGGACGTTTTGAAATTCCCGTACAGCGGCGGGAGACATGCATTATGTTAAGCATAAGCTAGTCAAGAACACGCTCCCCTTTCACCACGTCAAGCACGACGATACCCGAGTACCACCCAATTGTAGGAGAGCCGAAAAGCAAGCAATAAGCGGCCATCCGGGGTGGTTAGACCTCAGCCTAAAGCGGGTGTGGTCGGTGGAGTTTGTGGAATTAAGCCCATAAACTCCCGAGAAATTGTATGAACTGCACACGTCATTCTGATCGCCGCGCTTGGGCATTGCTCAAGCGCTCATACCAAGCTGCATACTTCTCTGTGTTCCACATAACCGTCATTTTGGGGGGTTTTTGGAGGGGGTTTCCACACAACTCGCACTGTTGTGTATTCCGGGGTCGCGTCTTCAATCTCCTGTTTTCCTATTCCGTCGTTCGTAGGGCAGGTAAATACATGTTCTTTCGCCGCCAGTTCGTCGACAAGTCGGAAATTTCGCAGCATCTTGAACCATGGTAATGTTTTGCCATCCATTTTGGAACCACTATAACCGCTCTCAAATGGGGATGAAGCAGTTTACTCCGCAAATAATGGCCCAAAAAATCTTCTAATTCATGAAATGGCGCATTTACCCAAATTCTCCGGTACTTTTGTAAATCTCTCTCTTGAAATGGGCGCGCCGGACAGCAAAAATCCTCCGCCACTTGAGAATTAAGGCCGTTATTATCGCTAGCTCCATCTAAGTCGAAAGGTCCGTAGGTCTGAGAGTACTTCAGGAAATACGCCCTAACCATCATCTAGTCGCTAAAGTCCTTGCTCCTAAAGACTGGCCTCAATGTCGTTTGAGGTAACGGGTCTCGTACTTCTTCTGTTCTGGTCTCTTCCCGAGTCGTTGTAGGAGACGAAACCTCATCCTGCAGCTTGCCGCGAGCTGCCGACTAAGGTCTCACTTTCCCGGCCGGGATTTCTTCGTTCTGTCGTTCTTCTTGTTCTTTCTGTGTGGGCAGTCGATAGCGATGTGTCCCTTCTTGTGGCAAATGAAGCACTTGCCCTCCTTCTTAATTCTGTCGACCTCCTCTTGAGTGAGGCGTCTAATTTCGTACAGCTCCCGCGGCTTTTCTTCGGTCGCGCCATGCGATTCTTCCTCCGACTCACTGTCGATCTCCTCCGCTGCCTCTGAAAAGTCGTTGTCTTCTTCGATGCCGTTCAGTCGGCCTGTCGAGCGTTGGGTCGTCTCAATCTTGGTCTCCGCTTCCTCCGCTCGCAGAGGAGCTTGAATCGCCTCGTGTAGGGTCTTAGGGTTTTTCAGGGCAACCTCCTTATGTATCGAGGGTCTCAAACCGCGCAGGAAATCATGTACGTTATCTTCTTCATGACGGTGAGGAAGCTCCAACAATTGTTCTCGAAATTAGTTCGCATACTTCAGGACCGTGGTTTTCTGTCGCGCTTTGTCCAAATTCAATCTCGCTTGTTCTGCCGGTGTTCTTCCGCAGAATTCTTGAATTAAGGACTTCTCCATCTCAGAAACTCCGGAAAGTCCTCCACCGACTTCATCTCCAGTCTGCGCAACTTGGGAGTACCACCACTTCGATAGTGGTCCTTCCAGAAAGCCATATACCCAGTACACTCCTCTTTGCTCTTCGGGGTTAACGCTATGATACCGTAGATACCCTCGTGCATGTCGGAACCAGTTTCTCACCTCGTCGATGTTAGTCGTAGCGATGCTCTCGATCTTGGCTGGTTTGACATCGTTCGGCATCATGCTTGGCATCTCTCGCGTCCTCTCCGATCTCAATTGTTCTCCTCGAAGAAAATTCTCCGTTTCTCGGCTTCTGTTCACTCGTCCTTCAAAATGTCTGAAACCGTTGTCGACGTGGTCTCGCGGTTGAGATAGCTCAGTCGAAAAAGTGTCAACTCGGTTACTTAGTCGTTGTAGCATCTCGGTGACGTGTACCGACTTAGGCTCCATCGTGGGACTCGATCCTTCTCGCACTGCATGTCTTCCACCATCTGTCGACGTCGGCTGTGTCGGCCCAGAAGGCGCCCCCTCTGGTCGACCATCAACTTCCTTTGGTAGTCTCTCTCTTGCTCGGTTAGACATCTTCGTCTCGTCAAGCTGTTCTGAGGCTCCGAACCCACTTGTGAGGTGCTACTTTGGTTAGGCTAAGTTGGCAACCTTAGACTAGTAGTAGAACCTATTCTCTCGATCTTATTATACAACGTAGAGAGAATTAGTAAGATTGTCTTAGGAACAGGGTTTCTTACAATCTGGGTGTGGCGTAATTCTATTTTGTACCGGTCTTCTCCTCTACCAGTAAGTCCCCGTCTTAAATATCCACACCTCAGGTGTTCTAGAAACAACCTAAGAACATGTAGCTTGTGCTGATTGCTAACTAAACCAAACTATTACTAGTGATACCGGTTAACTGAGGTTACATGTACCGTCTATCTAACCTTATCGCACAAGCTCTTAGAACTATCTAGAAAAGAACTATCTAGAAGAGATATTGCTAGTAACTCTGTACTGTCGAGGGAAAATACGGCGATACAGTTGTACTGCCGTGATGACAATAAAAGAGTCACTAAATATCGCTAAGATATAGGTACCATTTAGAGGAAATAAATACTCTCAGATACTAGCACTTAGCTAAATGGCTAGGATATGACAGGTGTGGCGTTTTCTGCGTCGGAGAAGTTGGGCTTTTGTGAGACGTGTGATGTGTGTAAGTCGCACGTCCGCCGCATCTCTCGTGAGCCGGGTGACCGGAACGTTGGTGTCTTTGAGGTAAGGCTAGGGATTACCCGGATTCGCTCGATGTTGATGGTAGTGATGGTTCGGCTTCTCGATGTTGATGGGAGTGATAGTTCAATTTTCCGATGTGGAATGACAGTGATAATGCAAATACCGATAATTGCCATCGCGATTTTTATTCTTGTCGATGACCGATGGGGACTCGCATTGACATGGGATGTAATTGAAATTGAAATTGTTTACAACATGTACCGTATGCGCCGGTTTTTCACCAAAAGCCGGATGCGTCGGCTGCTGTCTCTTGGCCCTCCCAACTATGCCATACAGGGAACTTACAAGTCAGGGCTAGACCGTTAACCACCTAATCCAACCTCTCCAAGGGTGTTCGGGGGTTTTACTCCCCCCCGGGGAGGGTGCAAGTAGAGGTGAAGGACGTGTGCAGTCAGGGTCGTGCGTGGAGGCAATGTGCGGATGCGCGGCGGGAGGACGTGCGGGACTTGATGCGGTATATGGGTAGGAGGTGATGCAGCCATTGGACAATATGCGTATGGAGTTGTGTAAGAATGCGAGATGTGTCGAGGCGTGCTTTCGAGACGAGTTTATCAGGAGGGTCTGTGCGGGCGGTGAGAAGGGAGGTGAGACTCGTGATGGTGGAGGAGTGCGGTGTACCTGTGCGGCTCATGACTATGGGGAGGATATCGACCACTGTGCCTGGCCAGTGGTTTCTGATGGCGTTCGCAAGGGGTGTGTATTTGGCACGTATGAGGTCGGCTGTGTGAGTGAGGTTGTTGTCTGTGCAGTACTTCCATTCCCCTATCTGAGTCTTTTTTATGGATGCATAACGTCGGCGACCGTTGGAGTGGCCAATGAATCTCGGTTCTAGGATGCGGATGAAGTCAGGTTTGTGTGCTGAGGGACGAAGCAGTGGGGGGAGAATCTCAGGGGGAAGGACGGCGGGGCATGATGTTAGGGAGTCATGCGAGAGACCTTCATCAGCAGCAATAAGGCGGGTGGGCATTTGGGTGGGGTGAGGAGGGCGGCAGTCGAGTGGGGAGTGGGCAGGGGGGGGGGGATTCAAAATAATTTCATGGGTTTGTTACCGAAGTCTGCGGTGATGGTCTCCCAGCGTCCTCCGTTGTGGCGTTCCAATAGGGATACTAGGAGTTGCAGAGCGCTGTTGTGTCGGTCCTGTCTTAGTCCAGACATAGAGGGGCAGTTACCGGCCATGTGGCCATTGCTAGTGAATTGGCCACATAGGGGGCAGCGCAGGGTGGGGTTGTGAGTAAGTAGGCGGGTGTTGTGGACACCCCACATGAATTCTTGTTTGTGTGTGAACTGGATATTTGTGAGGGAGGAGTGTTTTTTGTGGTATGAGAAGTCGGCGCCGTCCTTCGCGGCGCGGGCGAGGAGGGCTCCGTGTTTGGTTGTATCCGAGAGAGGAGTGTGTGTGTGTTTTGTGCTGTATTTGTGTGCGTCGGATTTGAGGTTGGTGTATCTGTAGGGTATGGGTTCGCCTAGGGTTTGTGGGATGAGGGTGTACGGCCATGTCCAGTGGCCTATCGTGACTTCTGAACCTGTGGTGTATATAGTATCTGGTGGTTGGCCATCCGCAACTTGGTTTGCGAGGGTGTCTGCAAGGTCGTTACCGATGGAGTGGTTGTGGGCTTTGATTTTACCGAGGTGTGTGCGGATGCCTGCTGCGCAGCGGGCTGTAAGGGTGTGTGTGATAGATAAGAGGGTGTCGCGGTGAATGTTATGGCGGTAGGCGGAAGGGCAGTTTAAGTAACCTTGAATTAGGCGAAGGGAGCATGCACTGTCTGTGAGGAGGTGGGTGCGGCCAATTTGGAGGCCTACA
>JAPMLY010001899.1:52500-74912 GCA_026401115.1 Tetraselmis chui | reverse complement strand
ACGATGGGGGAAAGTAATTTTGTAAACGGGGGTCCAAAAGTGGGGGGGGGGCGAAATATCAAACGACCAATAACAACTAAATTGTCCTTACAGACGGTAGAACCTGCTCCTTGTATTTGTAATCAGGCCCATACCCGAATCTCGTAAATCGGGGGTGAAGCCACTGCCTGTGTTAGGTTATTGTTTTTGTGGTCGTTTATTTTTCATCCAAATGCTGAACAGTTTTGGAATATGGCCCGTTCCCTTATGTTGACAGACGAAGTAAAAAATCCGCGTCGCGTCATTCCTCGAGCAACGGTCGGCACCTGCGTCTTCCTTGCGTTTGTTTTCTTCGCCGTCATTTTCGCGATCGTGGGGGGTGGTACCTTGGTACGGCGAGGACGGATTTGTGGAGAAGGTGCTTTCCGGTCACTCGGCGGCCAACTACGTCATGTCCACCTTCACCGAAATACTATTCGGTCGCCCTTTTGCCATCTTTTTCACGCTCGTCGTCGTCTACACCATTTTCGGCTCCTGCTTCGCGCTCCTCCTGGGATACGCCTTCATCCCTTACTCCGCCGCGCGCGACCGTTACTTCTACGCCTGGTTTGGTCACGAGCACGCCACCAAAAAGGGACTCGCCGACTACTCGCTGCTGGCGCTCGGTGCAATCTCCAGCGTTCTCTGCTTCGTTGACCTGAGGATCCTGATCGAGGGCATGCTCACCACGCGCCTCATAATTCAGTTTATGGCACAGGCGATCGGTGTCGTCATCCTTCGGAAAAAGGCACCGAACGCGATCCGCGTCTACACGGTAAGAATCCATAGCAAGCCCTAACATTCCACCGGTCTGTTCATCTCCCTGCGCTTATTTCTCTAATTGCATATATATGAATGTCGTCGATGCGCTCATTGTTTGTGCCAATTCTGACAACCCCTCGTATGTTGTTGATGCCGCAGATGCCTCTGTACCCTCTCCCAATCATCATCAACCTTTTGGGCTTCTTTTTCGTCTTCTGCACCACCTCTAACTGGCTCATTTCCGGCAACACCCCACTCCTCGAGATCGGCATCCTCATCATGGTTGTCGGCGCTGTGCTCTACTTCCCCTTCGCCAAGGTGAACGAATTCTGGCCGTTTGAGCCTCCCGCTAATAACTATGAAGCCTCCTCCGAGACTGATTTGGCCACCCCGACCAAGGCAGGCAACGACACGGGGGAGGAAGCGGATAAGTCGGGAACTTTGAGGGACAAGCCGGATCCGGGTAGCGAGGAACCGAGCAACAAGGCCAGCCCCAGCTTCAGCACCGTGCCGCTCATCACGGCCACGTGAAGTCGAAACGACACAACCGGGTACTTTATACTTAAGCCGCGGACGCTGCTGACTCAAATTGCTCCTGCTCTTAATTCCGTCGAACGTCAGTCGAATCGTCCGTGTATTGCGAGCAAGACCATAATATTTATGAAGAGCAGTGCGATGGTGGGTCACGTCTGCGAGCGGGATGTTAGCGGGAGCTGTCAAGGCGCGTGGGCTTGTCGTCGCATCAAGGAGACAGCTGTCACGCGGTGATACTTATTTTCTGTCCGATTTACTAGGAAAATGCCGCGCGTTCGTGATCTCGGGAATAATTTATGTGCATCTTGTGTTCTGTCTTTGCCTTGGCGCCTGAGTATCGGATGTTCCGCTTCAGGGAACATCTTCAACTCTCAGCCCCCCCCCCCCCCCCCCCCCCCCCCTAAGGCCAGATACATGTCGATGATGACGATGTAAACCACTAAACTTTCTGTTTTTCCATCTTGAATGATTCACTTGAGTGTTCACATAGCGCGTTGCAATACATGTAGAAGTAGTTCATTGGTACCATGAACCAAATAAAAATAGAAATGACATTACCACTAACGGAACTAGCTGCTGCCTGTCGGCCCCCCAGATCACGCCCCCCCCTTCATGACGAGTGCTGCGCTAAGGGTAAGACCGGATACTCTTTGACCAGGGCACACATGTATGGCGGCACGCACTGCTGAATAATTGCCAATGTTCCTTGGGGATTATAGATTTGTAATCAATCCACAGTAATTGACACAACCCCCTCCACGAAATAACAACACTATAGATTTCAAGAAATAAATAAGCAATTCCAAATCCACTATAACTTTAGTTTTCCCTCCCATTTTCCCGGTCCGTGCACATGTTATTCTTCTTGTAATCCATTGTTCATACTAACTTGTCAACAATACAAAATATACCATGAAGCACCCTTCTGTGTGTTAGAGATCAAGTACCTGCTTACCTGTACCGATTATAATGCAATGATCAGGTTTCTATTGGGTTGTCATACAAGCCTGCGTCTGCCATTCCACGTGCCCTTCTCCATTTGGCATGCATGTCAGCCTGTCTGACGACTACAACACGGTTTTCGTAGCGGAACACGAAAGCATCCAAGGAGCTGCAGGGCAACTTCACGAGCTTAATAACATCTAATCTTTCGCGGGTGGTGGCGAATTTGACTTTAGAACCGACCTTTAACTGTGGACACGTAAGAGACAAGCAATTGCAGGACTAAGCTCATTTTAATTTCACTGCTTGATAAATAAAAATGATGACGCTGTTACATGACATTTTGTTGAACCGGCGAGGTTTTCTGTATTTTCACGTGTTCATCTCCTATTTCACCTTCGAGTATTGGTGTTTCTCGTTAAGAACGGGGTTTATGGCGATGAACATTTTGGGGACGACTTCTTTGAGGACAATGTATGGGATTTGTGAGTGTAGATGTACTCGCGATCTTGCTTGAAAGGGATGGTTTGATCGGATGACATAACTTTGTCCTTATAAGCCTTCATTTCCTAAATTGAAATTTAACGAGCATAATACAGATTTTCCTGATTGTATTGTTTACAAGAGGCATCGATATGTCCATAATTCAGTTGGTATCTCGGAAACCAATAGCATTTACAATTCAATTAGTAGAGCTGTATAGACCAAGCAATGCTTCTTGAAATACAGCTGAGATTTAATTGGTGTGCATGCATAGACCAAACTTGCAAAAGCTTTCATCGTATATTTTTGACTGCCGTTTTCCCGGACGCCCCACTGGCAAAAAAGGCTCAGTAGTAAAATAAAGTCTGGTACTATATTCATTGTATTTGTTTGGTACTAGCAAAGCATAAAACGGTTGCCCCCAAGACCCCAGCAGACCAACGCAACTCCCCCCCCAAGACAACCGGCATATTCCAGTTGATCCGCATCGGTCGCCGCTCCGTTGCACATGCCCTCCCCCACAAACAAAATCATACCGACGACGTCTTTGAGTTGCAATGTGATTCGGACGGCAGTCCATGTGCGACCTCCATTAAGGGCGCCCCCCACCTCGATAAGGAGGAGAAGGGTAACCACAACCCTTGGCTCACGGGCCACGAACTCCAAGGCCTCAACACCTACCCATCCCGCGATCTACACGCCTTAGCCCTCGCCCACATGTGGAATGACGGCGCTGAGGCCACCTTCGACGTGGAACATGACATAATAACATACGACCCCACCGAATAAGATTGGACGAATTATGACCACAACGAGCACTCTCGACTTACGGGCCGTCATATATGTCCCACGACAACCACTAATGCTAAGCGACGTTTTCAAGCCGTACATGGCCGGCAACGATCCATGCCGGGAACTAGTCTCCGCCCAATACATCCACTACATGGTCGACGACACCGTAAACTACGTGATGGCCTTCCCTATCGGAGACCGCTACGCACACTTCACAGTCTATGGCACTCCTCCCTCAAAAGAACGACAGTCTACCGTCACCCCCCCCATTTGACATGATCTGCTAGAAGTGGGGTCTCGACTGCCGAATGGTCGAGGCCAAAGACTTTACCCCACCATGACTCGTGGGCCGATACACGCAAATAGAAAAGAAATGAGACCTCCGTGGTATTCAAAACTCCTCCTACCCTCATCACCTTTCAATGTCGCGTAAGGGCATGTTATTTTGAAAATTTATCCCCCACGACATCGTGCGCCATAACAAAAGAGTGTATTAGGTGGACCAACTGGAATATGCCGGTTGTCTTGGGGGGGGAGTTGCGTTGGTCTGCTGGGGTCTTGGGGGCAACCGTTTTATGCTTTGCTAGTACCAAACAAATACAATGAATATAGTACCAGACTTTATTTTACTACTGAGCCTTTTTTGCCAGTGGGGCGTCCGGGAAAACGGCAGTCAAAAATATACGATGAAAGCTTTTGCAAGTTTGGTCTATGCATGCACACCAATTAAATCTCAGCTGTATTTCAAGAAGCATTGCTTGGTCTATACAGCTCTACTAATTGAATTGTAAATGCTATTGGTTTCCGAGATACCAACTGAATTATGGACATATCGATGCCTCTTGTAAACAATACAATCAGGAAAATCTGTATTATGCTCGTTAAATTTCAATTTAGGAAATGAAGGCTTATAAGGACAAAGTTATGTCATCCGATCAAACCATCCCTTTCAAGCAAGATCGCGAGTACATCTACACTCACAAATCCCATACATTGTCCTCAAAGAAGTCGTCCCCAAAATGTTCATCGCCATAAACCCCGTTCTTAACGAGAAACACCAATACTCGAAGGTGAAATAGGAGATGAACACGTGAAAATACAGAAAACCTCGCCGGTTCAACAAAATGTCATGTAACAGCGTCATCATTTTTATTTATCAAGCAGTGAAATTAAAATGAGCTTAGTCCTGCAATTGCTTGTCTCTTACGTGTCCACAGTTAAAGGTCGGTTCTAAAGTCAAATTCGCCACCACCCGCGAAAGATTAGATGTTATTAAGCTCGTGAAGTTGCCCTGCAGCTCCTTGGATGCTTTCGTGTTCCGCTACGAAAACCGTGTTGTAGTCGTCAGACAGGCTGACATGCATGCCAAATGGAGAAGGGCACGTGGAATGGCAGACGCAGGCTTGTATGACAACCCAATAGAAACCTGATCATTGCATTATAATCGGTACAGGTAAGCAGGTACTTGATCTCTAACACACAGAAGGGTGCTTCATGGTATATTTTGTATTGTTGACAAGTTAGTATGAACAATGGATTACAAGAAGAATAACATGTGCACGGACCGGGAAAATGGGAGGGAAAACTAAAGTTATAGTGGATTTGGAATTGCTTATTTATTTCTTGAAATCTATAGTGTTGTTATTTCGTGGAGGGGGTTGTGTCAATTACTGTGGATTGATTACAAATCTATAATCCCCAAGGAACATTGGCAATTATTTCAGCAGTGCGTGCCGCCATACATGTGTGCCCTGGTCAAAGAGTATCCGGTCTTACCCTTAGCGCAGCACTCGTCATGAAGGGGGGGCGTGATCTGGGGGGCCGACAGGCAGCAGCTAGTTCCGTTAGTGGTAATGTCATTTCTATTTTTATTTGGTTCATGGTACCAATGAACTACTTCTACATGTATTGCAACGCGCTATGTGAACACTCAAGTGAATCATTCAAGATGGAAAAACAGAAAGTTTAGTGGTTTACATCGTCATCATCGACATGTATCTGGCCTTAGGGGGGGGGGGGGGGGGGGGGGGGGGGGCTGAGAGTTGAAGATGTTCCCTGAAGCGGAACATCCGATACTCAGGCGCCAAGGCAAAGACAGAACACAAGATGCACATAAATTATTCCCGAGATCACGAACGCGCGGCATTTTCCTAGTAAATCGGACAGAAAATAAGTATCACCGCGTGACAGCTGTCTCCTTGATGCGACGACAAGCCCACGCGCCTTGACAGCTCCCGCTAACATCCCGCTCGCAGACGTGACCCACCATCGCACTGCTCTTCATAAATATTATGGTCTTGCTCGCAATACACGGACGATTCGACTGACGTTCGACGGAATTAAGAGCAGGAGCAATTTGAGTCAGCAGCGTCCGCGGCTTAAGTATAAAGTACCCGGTTGTGTCGTTTCGACTTCACGTGGCCGTGATGAGCGGCACGGTGCTGAAGCTGGGGCTGGCCTTGTTGCTCGGTTCCTCGCTACCCGGATCCGGCTTGTCCCTCAAAGTTCCCGACTTATCCGCTTCCTCCCCCGTGTCGTTGCCTGCCTTGGTCGGGGTGGCCAAATCAGTCTCGGAGGAGGCTTCATAGTTATTAGCGGGAGGCTCAAACGGCCAGAATTCGTTCACCTTGGCGAAGGGGAAGTAGAGCACAGCGCCGACAACCATGATGAGGATGCCGATCTCGAGGAGTGGGGTGTTGCCGGAAATGAGCCAGTTAGAGGTGGTGCAGAAGACGAAAAACACACACACACACACTCAAGGAGAGAGAGATGAGAGAGAGAGAGAGAGTAGAGAGAGCATCTGAGAGCATCAGAGAGAGAGACGAGAGAGAGTTGAGAGAGAGAGAGCAGAAGAGAGAGAGAGAGAGAGAGGGGGAGAGAGAGGGAGAGAGAGGGAGAGGGAAAGAGAGGGAGACGTCCCAAACGGCCAAGTTGGACTTCGCCCCTCACCAAAGCCAATAGCCCTCGCCTATTTATATCGTGTAGTGCTTACCCAAGCCTGCGTCATGTGATTTTTACTCGCTTGCTTTTGAAATACATCACCCGTGCCTACGGAATGAATTTCCGTGCCCTATTCACACACCCGCAAACCAAACCTCGCGCACTGAACACGGAATCCATGCCTCATGACCCCGTCTCACAAATTCCCAAACATACGGTTATGTGGAGCACTGAGTAACACGCGTGTCGATATGCGCGCTTGAGCAATGCCCAAGCGTGGCGCTTAGAACAACGTGTGCGGTTCAAACAATTTCATGGGAAATTTGGGCCTAATTCGGCAAAATCAACCAACAACACTCGCGTTAAGGTCACATGTAACCATACCGGAAGACGGCTAACTACATGTTTGTCGGCTCTCCTACACTTGAGCGGTGCCTTGGGTCGTCGTGCTTGACGTGGTGAGGGGGGAGCGTGTTTTTGACTAGTTCATGCCCAACATAATGCATATCCAGTGGAGGGGTGTATAATGAAGAGTGTGATATAAATCTACATGTACGCATACATCATAGCAAATAGTTTCTAGAAAATTCTTACAAGAAAAAGCAGCGGAGGCCACAAAGCAAACAGAAGAAACGAGGAAAAACCTATGCCCGAGGAACATGAAGGCATGCCACATCATCAGCACTACTCTCATGTAAAGCATCGTGGATATAGGTACCCAGAGTACTATGAAGAGGAGCAAAAAGACTTTGCATGAACTCTCGCCGCACATCCCACCAAAATCGCCGAAAAGGAACATAAGTAATTCGACGAACGAAATACGGACATAAGTGTGAGAGCGCAAAGAACGAGAGTGAATAGAACCCATGCCATGGGAGCTACGAAATGCCACCCAAATAGCGAGGCGATCAACCAACTCGGCCGCCATAGGCGCTAGCCGGCCCCCATCCTCTAGAGCGCGAAGGGGTAGTAGTCATGGACCGACTGAACCGAAGGCGTGCCAAGCAAAGCGGAAGTGCGGAGGTCCGCATCAAGTTTGCCATGCTAAGCTCCCAATGTAAGACTATCAAAGAGTAGAAGACGAGCACCTATACGAGGAACATTGGTGTTGGTGCAAGCACTTATAACCGCCACATAAGCAACAAGATTACGGTGCGGAGCCGTGAAGTCTAACCGAGCCACATCCCCATGACGATCTCGAGAAGCTCCCGACCGAATACGGCGGACCTCCAACCACAAGTCCCGCCCCTTAGTAGCTCCCGCTTCAAGCATGAACTTCTCAAGCACGTGGAGAATCCGATCGTGGAGTTGAATGACGTACCAAAAGCACGGGCACATGGGGATGTGGTCCATAAGCATAGCATCCGAGGAGCGTTCACCCGACATAGAGGTGCCCGATACCGTCGACGAAGATCTAGACCCACGATACTCCGAGGGAGCCTCATTGCACCGAGGACACTTCCGAACATGAGAGGCGCGCTCTGCAGTGAGGCCAAGCACCCGGTGCGCATACATCATAGCAAATGTCATCATCGTTCAACAACTCGGTTCTTGCTGCCGCCTGTGCATATGTCTTGTAAGCAAATCATATTATTTATCAGTATTACGACAATGTAACATTGCTAGCTGATGCCATATGTCGTATTTTGCGGTGGTTGGGTTGAGGGTTTCAGCGGACGCGCTTGGCAGGTTCCAATCTGCACACTTGTACTTCCGCGCCAGAATTCGATGAAATCATCGGTGTACACAATGCCAGGGTGTGAACATCCGCGTGTACTTAAAGCATGTTACGGAGATCCGACGAGACGCACGTCGCCTCACTACCACGCCCGATTGCCGGCACTGCTTGCCGCATCAGTACTTGTCTTTCGCCGCCTGCAGTTGCAGTGGCAGTAACAGCACCGATCACGAGCCGGGCCACATTACCTGGCTTTTATTGCTGACGTAATTCGGTCGAGGAGGCGCGGCGTGTCCCTCTGCGGAGGCGCGGCTTGTCCCTCTGCGGAGGAGTATTGAAACCTAATACGGCCCAGCATCTATTTCTATCTCGTATTCGACGATACCCAGTTCATAGCCACCGTTGGTTCTTATTCCAGCCGTCCGTCGCTATCCGTCTTGAGCGACATCAAGTATGGGGAAGCGCGAATCGCAGGGCCATGCCCTGGAGATGTCTGTCGACTCGCTGAGCAATGCCCTTGCTGGCGTTGGCGAGGTTGTCGCTAACCCGGCGAGTATCGATACCGGGCTCGCTACGCTGCCCAGCGCGGCATCTCCGGATGGAAACAATGGCAACGCGGAGGGCAGCAGCAGGAGAGGAGGGGATCAATCCAGTGCCCGCGGTGACGACTGGGCGATATCCGAGAGCCAAACTGCAAAAGACTATGAAAGTGATAAATTTGGATTCTGGCAGGCAGCTGCTATTAATAGTGAGTATCCAATTCTACCTGCTCAGACGATGTCACTTCTTCCATCCTGGCTGCTCCCGAGTTTTTTAATAACTGGGTCAGAACTGGCGTTAGGCATCACGGGTATTATGAGCTCACACACTACACACTACCAATAACATTCATTCCCCTCCCCCGACTAAACGTTACGCTTTTTTTTCGTGGTTCCGCAGCCCTGAACATGTTCGGCACTGGGCCCTTCATCACTGTCCCCTTCCTCTTCGCGGCCACCGTTCCGCCCGGGCCCCAGGTGAGCTCCCTATGTTATGCTTCAATTGTCGTGCTTTTCCTCGACGGGTGCCTGTCGGAGCTCCGAAATATATCCGAACCCGCGGCCCACATGCACGTGCTAATTCCTCCCCTTCCGCCACCCCCCTCCCTTTCAGTCCCTGATAGGTTACGCGCTGGCAGCCGCCGTATGTATATGCGACTCTACTATTTGGGGCGAGTTGAGTTCCATGGTTCGCGCCCATGCCCTCTTTCTCGTACTTTGGCCAATACCGCGCCAAAACCTGATTACAGTATTCAACAGGAGTTCGACGACACAACCCCCGCGCCGAGGGTTATAAGAGTACGAGTACTTGTACGTACTTTTCCTTTAATAACCTCTTATGTTCCACTCACCGTTGTACCCCCGCCGCAGATGCCTTACTCCGGCGGAACATACATCTACCTGCGCGAAGCGTATGGGAAAGACAAGTGGGGCCGGTTTATGGCTTTTATGTTCATCTTCCAGTTCTTGATCAGCGCCCCGATAGAGATTGCGTCCGGCTATATAGCGATGGCGCAGTACCTGGCGTACATCACGGGTATCACCAACTGGGTGTACAACAGCCTCATCGGCTGCGGCTTCTGCGTCCTTTCGATTCTTGTCCTCTACCAGGACCTCACGTTCGTTGGGAAGATGACTATCGCGCTGTGGGTGGGCACCGTCGGTGCTATCATCTTCACCATTATCGCGGGCTACGCCAACTTCGACCCCACCCTGCTCCAGGCGCCCTCCGGATGGAACGCCCCTGCCACCCTCCCCGCACTCATTTACTCGCTGGGCACCGCTATGCGCATTGGAATCTACGACTTCGCCGGTTACAACGACGCGTGCCAGATGGGTGGTGAGCTCCCCTCACCTTCTTGTATCGCTGGGTCAATCTTATGCCTCCACTTTCTGACGTTATGCGTTCATGACTCGGGCAAATCCTTAGTTTGTTTTTTTATGAGTGGCGATCTTTCTTCACAAAATGATAGAGGGGAAAACATTTCTCTTTCATGATATGTTTACTTTGCGTCAAGTACTGCTAGTTGCCCCACTTTTTAAATCCCCACCAAACCCTAAATATGTAAACCCTATGTTTGAAACAAACCCTAATACCCTAAATCTCGCCATAATATTGTTGCTTTGCTGCAGCGCTCAGGACCTGAAATGATGTAATTTCCAGAACTTAAGTAATGGATTGATGGGGGAAAGTAATTTTGTAAACGGGGGTCCAAAAGTGGGGGGGGGGGCGAAATATCAAACGACCAATAACAACTAAATTGTCCTTACAGACGGTAGAACCTGCTCCTTGTATTTGTAATCAGGCCCATACCCGAATCTCGTAAATCGGGGGTGAAGCCACTGCCTGTGTTAGGTTATTGTTTTTGTGGTCGTTTATTTTTCATCCAAATGCTGAACAGTTTTGGAATATGGCCCGTTCCCTTATGTTGACAGACGAAGTAAAAAATCCGCGTCGCGTCATTCCTCGAGCAACGGTCGGCACCTGCGTCTTCCTTGCGTTTGTTTTCTTCGCCGTCATTTTCGCGATCGTGGGGGTGGTACCTTGGTACGGCGAGGACGGATTTGTGGAGAAGGTGCTTTCCGGTCACTCGGCGGCCAACTACGTCATGTCCACCTTCACCGAAATACTATTCGGTCGCCCTTTTGCCATCTTTTTCACGCTCGTCGTCGTCTACACCATTTTCGGCTCCTGCTTCGCGCTCCTCCTGGGATACGCCTTCATCCCTTACTCCGCCGCGCGCGACCGTTACTTCTACGCCTGGTTTGGTCACGAGCACGCCACCAAAAAGGGACTCGCCGACTACTCGCTGCTGGCGCTCGGTGCAATCTCCAGCGTTCTCTGCTTCGTTGACCTGAGGATCCTGATCGAGGGCATGCTCACCACGCGCCTCATAATTCAGTTTATGGCACAGGCGATCGGTGTCGTCATCCTTCGGAAAAAGGCACCGAACGCGATCCGCGTCTACACGGTAAGAATCCATAGCAAGCCCTAACATTCCACCGGTCTGTTCATCTCCCTGCGCTTATTTCTCTAATTGCATATATATGAATGTCGTCGATGCGCTCATTGTTTGTGCCAATTCTGACAACCCCTCGTATGTTGTTGATGCCGCAGATGCCTCTGTACCCTCTCCCAATCATCATCAACCTTTTGGGCTTCTTTTTCGTCTTCTGCACCACCTCTAACTGGCTCATTTCCGGCAACACCCCACTCCTCGAGATCGGCATCCTCATCATGGTTGTCGGCGCTGTGCTCTACTTCCCCTTCGCCAAGGTGAACGAATTCTGGCCGTTTGAGCCTCCCGCTAATAACTATGAAGCCTCCTCCGAGACTGATTTGGCCACCCCGACCAAGGCAGGCAACGACACGGGGGAGGAAGCGGATAAGTCGGGAACTTTGAGGGACAAGCCGGATCCGGGTAGCGAGGAACCGAGCAACAAGGCCAGCCCCAGCTTCAGCACCGTGCCGCTCATCACGGCCACGTGAAGTCGAAACGACACAACCGGGTACTTTATACTTAAGCCGCGGACGCTGCTGACTCAAATTGCTCCTGCTCTTAATTCCGTCGAACGTCAGTCGAATCGTCCGTGTATTGCGAGCAAGACCATAATATTTATGAAGAGCAGTGCGATGGTGGGTCACGTCTGCGAGCGGGATGTTAGCGGGAGCTGTCAAGGCGCGTGGGCTTGTCGTCGCATCAAGGAGACAGCTGTCACGCGGTGATACTTATTTTCTGTCCGATTTACTAGGAAAATGCCGCGCGTTCGTGATCTCGGGAATAATTTATGTGCATCTTGTGTTCTGTCTTTGCCTTGGCGCCTGAGTATCGGATGTTCCGCTTCAGGGAACATCTTCAACTCTCAGCCCCCCCCCCCCCCCCCCCCCCCCCCCCTAAGGCCAGATACATGTCGATGATGACGATGTAAACCACTAAACTTTCTGTTTTTCCATCTTGAATGATTCACTTGAGTGTTCACATAGCGCGTTGCAATACATGTAGAAGTAGTTCATTGGTACCATGAACCAAATAAAAATAGAAATGACATTACCACTAACGGAACTAGCTGCTGCCTGTCGGCCCCCCAGATCACGCCCCCCTTCATGACGAGTGCTGCGCTAAGGGTAAGACCGGATACTCTTTGACCAGGGCACACATGTATGGCGGCACGCACTGCTGAAATAATTGCCAATGTTCCTTGGGGATTATAGATTTGTAATCAATCCACAGTAATTGACACAACCCCCTCCACGAAATAACAACACTATAGATTTCAAGAAATAAATAAGCAATTCCAAATCCACTATAACTTTAGTTTTCCCTCCCATTTTCCCGGTCCGTGCACATGTTATTCTTCTTGTAATCCATTGTTCATACTAACTTGTCAACAATACAAAATATACCATGAAGCACCCTTCTGTGTGTTAGAGATCAAGTACCTGCTTACCTGTACCGATTATAATGCAATGATCAGGTTTCTATTGGGTTGTCATACAAGCCTGCGTCTGCCATTCCACGTGCCCTTCTCCATTTGGCATGCATGTCAGCCTGTCTGACGACTACAACACGGTTTTCGTAGCGGAACACGAAAGCATCCAAGGAGCTGCAGGGCAACTTCACGAGCTTAATAACATCTAATCTTTCGCGGGTGGTGGCGAATTTGACTTTAGAACCGACCTTTAACTGTGGACACGTAAGAGACAAGCAATTGCAGGACTAAGCTCATTTTAATTTCACTGCTTGATAAATAAAAATGATGACGCTGTTACATGACATTTTGTTGAACCGGCGAGGTTTTCTGTATTTTCACGTGTTCATCTCCTATTTCACCTTCGAGTATTGGTGTTTCTCGTTAAGAACGGGGTTTATGGCGATGAACATTTTGGGGACGACTTCTTTGAGGACAATGTATGGGATTTGTGAGTGTAGATGTACTCGCGATCTTGCTTGAAAGGGATGGTTTGATCGGATGACATAACTTTGTCCTTATAAGCCTTCATTTCCTAAATTGAAATTTAACGAGCATAATACAGATTTTCCTGATTGTATTGTTTACAAGAGGCATCGATATGTCCATAATTCAGTTGGTATCTCGGAAACCAATAGCATTTACAATTCAATTAGTAGAGCTGTATAGACCAAGCAATGCTTCTTGAAATACAGCTGAGATTTAATTGGTGTGCATGCATAGACCAAACTTGCAAAAGCTTTCATCGTATATTTTTGACTGCCGTTTTCCCGGACGCCCCACTGGCAAAAAAGGCTCAGTAGTAAAATAAAGTCTGGTACTATATTCATTGTATTTGTTTGGTACTAGCAAAGCATAAAACGGTTGCCCCCAAGACCCCAGCAGACCAACGCAACTCCCCCCCCAAGACAACCGGCATATTCCAGTTGATCCGCATCGGTCGCCGCTCCGTTGCACATGCCCTCCCCCACAAACAAAATCATACCGACGACGTCTTTGAGTTGCAATGTGATTCGGACGGCAGTCCATGTGCGACCTCCATTAAGGGCGCCCCCCACCTCGATAAGGAGGAGAAGGGTAACCACAACCCTTGGCTCACGGGCCACGAACTCCAAGGCCTCAACACCTACCCATCCCGCGATCTACACGCCTTAGCCCTCGCCCACATGTGGAATGACGGCGCTGAGGCCACCTTCGACGTGGAACATGACATAATAACATACGACCCCACCGAATAAGATTGGACGAATTATGACCACAACGAGCACTCTCGACTTACGGGCCGTCATATATGTCCCACGACAACCACTAATGCTAAGCGACGTTTTCAAGCCGTACATGGCCGGCAACGATCCATGCCGGGAACTAGTCTCCGCCCAATACATCCACTACATGGTCGACGACACCGTAAACTACGTGATGGCCTTCCCTATCGGAGACCGCTACGCACACTTCACAGTCTATGGCACTCCTCCCTCAAAAGAACGACAGTCTACCGTCACCCCCCCATTTGACATGATCTGCTAGAAGTGGGGTCTCGACTGCCGAATGGTCGAGGCCAAAGACTTTACCCCACCATGACTCGTGGGCCGATACACGCAAATAGAAAAGAAATGAGACCTCCGTGGTATTCAAAACTCCTCCTACCCTCATCACCTTTCAATGTCGCGTAAGGGCATGTTATTTTGAAAATTTATCCCCCACGACATCGTGCGCCATAACAAAAGAGTGTATTAGGTGGACCAACTGGATAGTGTCATGATACGCTTCCTACGAAATTATTCACGCATATGCAAGAACTGGTTTGAAGGATACGAAACACAAAATTCTTGACAATGATTCATATCATGGTCCATTTTCGCATGTATGACCAGTTCACGGGCGAGGGCTTCATGCTTGCCAAATGCACCTCCATGCCGGGCTGTCGTTAATATAGGTAGGTAGGCAGAGATTTCCGGGTAAGCAGATATTTGTCCGAGTCATAAGCGCTTTTGATTTCCGCATGAAGTCCACAGTCATGATGTAACCGGGATTCCAGGGAAAAAATCTGCGCGTGTAACTCGCATTCTGCTTCGTCGTTGGTCCAATCGCGTAAAAGTTGCAGCTTTTGTAATGAGTCCTTTAGGTCAGGTCGGCGAGACATAGCGTCTGCATGGTTGACTGCTCCCTTCTTGTATACGATGTCCATTTGCCGCTGGTAAGGTGCTAAAACTTGAAGCCATCGCACCTGTCGAGTGGACAAATCGCGCTGCCGAAAGAAGTGTCGCAACGTGTCGTGGTCCGTAATTACTGTAAATCCCGCCGCGCCATCTAAGTAGCAACGGAACTTCAGTAGAGCGTCGCGAACTGCCAGTAGCTCTTGTTCGTGGACATGGTAGTGTACCTCATGCTTGTTCATCTTTCGAGCATGGTACGTAACATGTTGTAATCCAATACCTTGGTCTTGTAACAGCACAGCTCCTACTGCAAATCCAGAAGCATCTGTGTACAATGTGTACCTTGCACTAGGAGAAGTGTCAGGTATTACCAGGACTGGTGCACGTACCATCGCGTCTTTAATTTGCTCGAATGCTGACTCGGCTTGAGGAGTCCAGCGAAATTCCGGTGTCTTCTTGGTCAGGTCCGTTAATGGGGTTGCTAGGGTTGCGAAATGGTTGATAAACCTCCGGTAATATCCAGCAAGTCCTAGAAATCCACGTACTTTAGTCACAGATTTCGGTCGGGGCCAATTCTGTACTGCCTCCACCTTGTCGGGGTCCATTCGGATCTGTCTAGCTTCCACCACATGCCCAAAGAAATTGACGCTCGATCGTCCGAAGTAACACTTAGAGAGTTTGATATGCAATTGGTGTCGCTGCAGCTCTCGTAACACGAGTCGAATATGCTCGAGGTGTTCGTCGGCCGTCTTACTGTAGATCAGCACGTCGTCCAAATATACCACGCAGAATTTGCCAAGATACGGGGCCAAAACTCGATTCATCATCGCTTGGAATCCAGCTGGGGCGTTACAAAGTCCAAAGGGTAGAACGCAGTACTCGAACAATCCGTAATGAGTTCGGAATGCTGTCTTATGTATGTCGCGCTCCTTGACTCGAACTTGATGATAGCCTTTATACAGGTCCAGCGTGCTGAAATAGTGAGCCCCATATAGCGAGTCGAGTAATTCATCAATCCGGGGTAACGGTGTTCGGTCTTTCCTCGTAAGGTCATTGAGTTTCCGATAGTCTACGCACATGCGCATGGTACCATCCTTCTTGCGTACAAATAAAATCGGGGCACCGTACGGAGATTTAGACGGACGAATCCAGCCTTTTGCGAGTAAGTCTTGTAACTGTACCTGAACCTCCCGGAGTTCTGCTGGTGACATACGGTACGTTCGCTCCTTAGGTGGTTCATCGCACTCCAAATTAATTTCAAAGTCGCACTCGCGAGTTGGCGGTAGACCGTCAGGCTCCTTGATGATGTCCGTAAACTCATTCAGGGAATCTCGTAACGAAGTCGTCCACTCAGGTTGTTGATCAGTATTGATGTCGTCGACCGCGTCTTGTACTTCTCGTAGTCCAATCACGAAGAGGTCTGCTGGTTGTTGTCTAAGCAGCTTTGCCATCGCATCCGCCTCCAAGTGATGTACTGCCACATGTACGGTGTACTCGTCGCCAGACACCATAGCTTCGCCAGTTTTACGGTCGCGAATCGTTTTAGTAGACCAATCTATATCCGGGTTGACGGCTTGTAACCAAGGTTGACCGAGGATGATGTCGAATTTATCCAGTTCTGTCATAATTGCGTCCATACGTATATCCAGGGTCCCTACTGTGAGCACTTCATTCCGTAGTCGCTGGCGAGTCGTAGTTGTACTACCATCTGCCAATTTTATCCGGTATTTCTCTCCAGTAACCGTCGGAATGTGATGCTCCCGTACCCACTCAGCCTTGCAAAAATTTTCCGAAGCGCCAGAGTCAACCAAAATACGGCATCGATGTCCGCGTAAGGTGCCTCCCAACACTAACAGACTTGTTCCAGACTGGGTTGTGGATACATGTAGCGTCGCAGGAACACTGTCTTCTAGTCGGACGTTCTTGTTCATCCACCCGTCGATCGGTTTCCCGAAAGTCTCGTAACGAAGAGGGAACTGCTGGTCTCCACGAACTAGATAACCCGTACGCCGTGCCGAAATTAATTCCTTCCAGGTAGCCCATACTGCCCGAGAAGTTGACGTAGCGTCCGGTATCGATCCGGGTCGAACGCGAGCGATATACACGTAGCGCTTATTCTGTCCGGAAGACTCCGTCCCTAAAAGGCGTAAATTTGTTTCGCTCACCTTAAATCCAGTTGTCTCCGTAAGAGCTCGCACTGCTGTGCATTCCGGGGTCGCGTCTTCAATCTCCTGTTTGCCACCAGGAAACCAGACCATGCCAGTGTCCTCTTTCGCTAGTAACACTCGTCGGCCATCGGTAACAAGAGTCGTCGAGTGAGTCCAGTAGGTCTTCGGGGGATTCTGTAGGTTCTGAGGCAGAAATCGAACTCGATCGGTGTCGTCGACGTAGACTTGCGTCGTCCATCTTGTCGGTCCAACATCTTGCCTTCTTCCTTCTATTCCGTCGTTCGTAGGGCAGGTAAACACATGTTCTTTCGCCGCCAGCTCGTCGACAAGTCGGAAATTTCGCAGCAGCTTGAACCATGGTTTTGCCCTCCATTTTGGAACCACTATAACCGCTCTCAGATGGGGATGAAGCAGTTTACTCCGCAAATAATGGCCCAAAAAATCTTCTAATTCATTAAATGGCGCATTTAGCCAAATTCTCCGGTACTTCTGTAAATCTCTCTCCTGAAATGGGCGCGCCGGACAGCAAAAATCCTCCGCCACTTGAGAATTAAGGCCGTCATTATCGCTAGCTCCATCTAAGTCGAAAGGTCCGTAGGTCTGAGAGTACTTCAGGAAATACTCCCTATTCATCATCCAGTCGCTAAAGTCCTTGCCTCCTAAAGACTGGCCTCAATGTCGTTTGAGGTAACGGGTCTCGTACTTCTTCTGTTCTGGTCTCTTCCTGAGTCGCTGTAGGAGACGAAACCTCATCTTGCAGCTTGCCGCGAGCTGCCGACTCAGGTCTCACTTTCCCGGCCGGGATTTCCTCGTTCTGTCGTTCTTCTTGTTCTTTCTCTCTGGGCAGTCGATAGCGATGTGTCCCTTCTTGTGGCAAATGAAGCACTTGCCCTCCTTCTTAAATCTGTCGACCTCCTCTTGAGTGAGGCGTCTAATCTCGTACAGCTCCCGCGGCTTTTCTTCGGTCGCGCCATGCGAATCTTCCTCCGACTCACTGTCGATCTCCTCCGCTGCCTCTGAAAAGTCGTTGTCTTCTTCGATGGCGTTCAGTCGGCCTGTCGAACGTTGGGTCGTCTCAATCTTGGTCTCCGCTGCCTCCGCTCGCAGAGCTGCTTGAATCGCCTCGTGTAGGGTCTTAGGGTTTTTCAGGGCAACCTCCTTATGAATCGAGGGTCTCAAACCGCGCTGGAAATCATGTACGTTATCTTCTTCGTGACGGTGAGGAAGCTCCAATAATTGTTCTCGAAAATAGTTTGCATACTTCAGGACCGTGGTTTTCTGTCGCGCTTTATCCAAATTCAATCTCGCTTGTTCCGCCGGTGTTCTTCCGCAGAATTCCTGAATTAAGGATTTCTCCATCTCAGAAACTCCGGAAAATCCTCCACCGACTTCATCTCTAGTCTGCGCAACTTGGGAGTACCACCACTTCGATAGTGGTCCTTCCAGAAAGCCAGATACCCAGTACACTCCTCTTTGCTCTTCAGGGTTAACGTTGTGATACCGTAGATACCCTCGTGCATGTCGGAACCAGTTTCTCAGCTCGTCGATGTTAGTCGTAGCGATGCTCTTGATCTTGGCTGGTTTGACATCGTTCGGCATCATGCTTGGCATCTCTCGCGTCCTCTCCGATCTCAATTGTTCTCCTCGAAGAAAATTCTCCGTTTCTCGGCTTCTGTTCACTCGTCCTTCAAAATGTCTGAAACCGTTGTCGACGTGGTCACGCAGTTGAGATAGCTCAGTCGAAAAAGTGTCAACTCGGTTACTTAGTCGTTGTAGCATCTCGGTGACGTGTACCGACATAGGCTCCATCGTGGGACTCGATCCTTCTCGCACTGTCTGTCTTCCACCATCTGTCGACGTCGGCTGTGTCGGCCCAGAAGGCGCCCCCTCTGGTCGACCATCAACTTCCTCTGGTAGTCTCTCTCCTGCTCGGTTAGACATCTTCGTCTCGTCTAGCTGTTCTGAGGCTCCGAAACCACGTGTGAGGTGCTACTTGGTGTTCTAGAAACAGCCTTAGAACCTGTAGCTTGTGCTGTCTGCTAACTAAACCAAACTATTACTAGTGATACAGGTTAACTGAGGTTGCCTGTACCGTCTATCTAACCTTATCGCACAAGCTCAAAGAACTATCTAGAAAAGAACTATCTAGAAGAGATACTGCTAGTAACTCTGTACTGTCGAGGGAAAATACGGCGATACAGTTGTATTGCCGTGATGACAATAAAAGAGTCACTGAATATATCGCTAAGATACAGGTACCATTTACAGGAAATAAATTATGTCAGATACTAGTGCCTCGGGAGAATGTGTGGTACACGTACCACGTTTGTGGTACACGTACCACAAAAAGTGGGCATCTTTGGAACCTCCAAGCAGGCCGCTGATTTAAGCAATCTTTACAGAAATGGGTCGAAAACGTGGATAAGGTCCCAGTCAACTCATTTTCCAAGAAATACATGTTACCGGCCGCGGCTATTCGCCATGGTGACGATTTTGCCCCCATCTACCCCTTGCGGTAACACCGCTCGGCACGTCCGGATAGGCCAAAGAGTCTCGGCTCGTAGACGCCCTACATAGGACCTAAGGCCCGGCTCGAGGCGCCATCAACGTGCCCAGAAGTATGGCTTACTTATTGCGTCGGTAGGACCGAAGTTGTGGACCGTGCGGTGGGATGATGGTGCGGAAACTATAGAGCGGTCCACTTAACTCTGGGTAGAGCTGCCCACTGCCGGGGAAGAACTTGCTAGCTCACCGCCTGCCGCGCCTGGCGATGACCACACTAACTGGAAATTAGTTCCTGCTCACCCTTCCAATGCCTTGTCAAAATTTTGTGTGGAGCTTATGCCTGTCGACTCCTCTGTGCGCACCGCGCCGACGGAGGGTAATGGTAGAGAAATAGCTGAAAATATAGATTTCGAAAATCAGCCAACACTACCCACCGACGCATCTCCTTCTGCAAAACGCGGCTCGGCCTGTAGCGGGTAATTTTACCGCAACGAACCATATGCTACGGACATCATGCTACCTCCCCCTTCACCCCTGCTCGCATTAAAGGCATAACAAGTTGGTTTCCTAGCTCCTTGTTGGGTAACGTGGAGGGCGAAGCCACCGGGTTTGGGCGGGGCTGAACATGCAGCCCTTAATCATGATTGTTTGCACAGCCTATCCATAGGTAGCAACTATAAAACACCATGCTCATGAACATGCATAAATTCCAGCATAGTACTACGCTATTGCAACGAAATGTCCCCAGCAGCATAAGCATGATGCAGCAACGTGACGCCATAATGCAGTCGAGTGACATGCATACCTCCCAATGGATCGCCACAAAGCCTAGCCTTACTCCCTTTAAAGAAGCTAAAGCAGTAGCAATGCGCTCTGTCATGCAAGTTGGAAGGGAATGAGAGGTGGTTTAAACTTTTTGTTTTACAAAGAATTGTGTAATCTGACATTTGGCGTAGCCACTAACCCCTCCTCCCCCCCCGATGTAATGCACGACCTGTGCCTATCGCCTATGTCTACACTTACTTCCCATGTTTGAAACTTCACACCCACTCGCTCCCTCGATATCATCCTTCCTATACGAGGGTTGATTGGCATTCTCTTTGTCGGGAAGGGTCGCCTCCTCGACATTCGGAGCGCGGGGCTTCGAGCCGAGCCCGCGCACATAGCCACGCTCGCACATACACCACGCTCACTCCCGCATCCACGCCCACGCTCACAACCAGCACGCCTCAGCTCCTTCGTAGTGTCTAATTGTTCCTTATTTTCCCATTCTAACGGGTTTCAGTAAGTTAAAGGTCGCTAGGTACCTCAAAAAGCGAGGTACCCGAGCGTAAATGCGGGACGCGGTCGTGGCGGGGAGCGGCTACATGCATTTTCTTACCTCGTACACTCCCCTCGACTTTCAGTCCCGCCGCAACACTGCCACCTGCGACCCAAAAAACCGGTCCATCCATTTCATGATACTTATGGGCGTTATCAAGCTGAGTTTTGATACACGAGAGGGTCTTACCGCACAGCTCTAGGTCATCTTCATGACGGTCAGCTTGTCGCCGACCTCATCCCGCACCGCTCACTCCCGACATTTCACGTTGCTTGCACGCCCAGTTCAGCACACCAGCGTACGCCTCCGACTACCCATAGATTCAGAATCCTCTTGGCTACTTGCTATGAGACGCGTCGGGCTTGAGATAGAGTTTGAACTGACTTTGGTCCTTGTGAGTCGGGAGGATGGCCCGACAGACAGGTAGTGCGCTCTAAGTGTAAGCAGCGCGCACTGTACCAAACTGACTTCTTCCTTAACAGTATTTAATAATTAAGTACTAATGAAAAATATCGCTCCGTACCACACGTTTTTGTGGTACACGTACCGTACCACACATTCTCCCGAGGCACTAGCACTTAGCTAAATGGCTAGGATATGACACGGTCTGTATGTTCGAGGCTTGTCGGCCTTGAACTGTGCAACTGCTTGCGCTTTTGCAGCTGTTGTGATGCTAACTTCGAGTCATTGTCCTCTAGGGCTGACAGGAGTCCGTCGACGACGTTGCCTCCTCGATCTGAGGCGACGGTGTCGAAGGAGCGTGTGTAGACGAGCCGCTCCTCGACGCGTTCTTCGCCGGTGAGGATCTTCTTCGCCTTGAAGCGCATGATGTTGGTGAGTCGCGCTTCCCCCGCTGAGGCCACTGCTTTATGTGTACGTAGCGCCGCGTCGACGAGTGAGCAAGCGTAGGCTATTTCGTCGGGGGAAGAGGTGACCGAGCGAATCGTTTCCATAGCATTTTCGAGTGTCGAGTTAGCCGCGGCCGTAAATACACCATAGCAGAGCAGGTGCTGTCGATACTCGTCGCGGAAGGAGATTCGCGCGTTATCTGTAAAATAATTGTCGGCCTCGTCGTGTCGAGGGTTCCACATGCACGGGACTGTTGTGCCGGAGGGGGGTAGGCATTCCGCGAACGTACGGGACGCGAAGTCTGACCACTCTCTAGGGTCGATGTACTTTAGAGGGGTGTTTATACTATATGTTGGTAGAGCGTCGTCCACCCGCAGCGCTGTCGAAATCGATTGTGGGGACGGCTGAAGTAGTGTGTTTTGTTGGCGCGGTTGCGACGGATAGAGTTTCGACGTGGGCTGCTAACTGTTGGACAATCTTTGTCAGCAATTGCACCTAGTCTGGCTGCTATTCCGGCGCATCATAAGGCGCAACGGGGTAGAGGTCGGCAGGCAATACCATGCGGTCTGCCATATGAATTTAGGGAGTGTGTTTTCGTGCGTCGTGCACGAGACTCAAGTGATCAACACCTTGCGTGGCTAGCAAGAGCCACCATGCCGCTTGCGTGAGCGATAGCTCTCGTAAAAGGCAGAAGGTGGACACATAATCGCTGTTGGTGCGTCATATAGTGTGCGGACATTTTACTGTCCGTGCGCG
>JAPMLY010001899.1:0-47500 GCA_026401115.1 Tetraselmis chui | reverse complement strand
CAGACAACGAATACATTGGACACGGTACCACTTCGAAATCGTCACGCCGCCGCTTTCTGCGTGGCTTCTTGTGTACGTGGTTTACATATTTGCTCCAGGGTTTATTTTTTGAAATACACAAGCTTGATTATCGATACTGTCAGTCAATTCTTCCGCATGCGAAGTTTGACGATCGGTGCGTGGAACCTTGAAGTCAAACAACACGTGGGGGGGAGCACAATGCCATCGAGGGTTGTCGTATTTTCCCCCTATTCTCATAAATTGTGAATCATTTGAGATCGGAAAGTATTCAGATCAAATAATGGATTTTTAGAAGCACTGCAGTGAGTAATGGGTACACAGCTCATCTTTATTAATAGTGAAAGAAATGTAACCATCGAAAGAAGCGCACAAAGCGAAATTTGAACCAATGAGTGTTGTTGGAGACATGTTTATGGTCTATGGATTAAGGTTTATGGTATGATAACCTCGACTTATGAAAATATACATGATTTACAACTAACGGCTGCTGCCTCGGGGCGTTCCATCAAGGTCTCTTAGTTCTAGGGCTTTGCGCCGTGACCCGCCTATTCCAGCCTCTCCGTTGGCAGTAACAACACAACATCAAACACACACGACAATATCTATCGCTATAACCGTACAAATGAAAAACGATTAATGTCGCTATCTCCACGATGCGCGGCCCGCTCCCGCCGCGCGAGGGGCGCTGATCAACCCACTCAGCTGGCCAGCCTGGGATGGTCGAGTCGGGCCGGCCTGACCTCTGCTCCAACACCGAAATAACACGTGATTGATGTCTGGTCAAGGATCCACTGGATTATATGAATTGCTATGCGTGCGCAGGTGTGCCAAAGCTTTGCCCGCTCTCTCCTCGCCGCCAACCCGCGATGGCCGGAGGCCGAGTTTATGGCCGCCTGGCGAAGGTCGATTCCGACGGATGAGTTGGCACCGGAAAGGGATATGCTGCGTGGCATCGCCATCATCGTCGACTCGGCCGGTGCGGACGCCTAGATTACCAAAGGGTTATAGGGACCCCAATCCCCTGTTTGTTTTACTCTTCCTGATTTATTTGCGTAGTACTTGAATTATTCGATTTTGGCCCTTCATATTATTGGTTGCCTGAATTTTTTCGACATTTGTTTTTATGAAGACGGCACTTTTCATGGTTTCCACGGATTTTAAGTCATTGACCCCAATTCCCTGCCGACCGTGCTGTCCTTGTATAGCTACGACTTTAGAATATCGATCGTTTGGTTTATTTATGTCTCACACTTTTGTCTTCGTATGTGGGGAATCAAAGTTTGTTTATTTCCAATTCATTTTTAATTTGACAGTCACAATTTTATACGTCTATGACATCATTGTCCCGTGACTCCGATTCTATCTCACGCCCGGAGAGAAGAAGTCTGTGATGGATTGTCTTGCACATGTTTAGAAAAATCTGGAGCATCTTATCGCGCGTGAACGGTGATACTCGGATAACGTGTGGAACATGTTATTCGGTTTTTTTAACCAGCCGCCCTGTTATTCCTCGTGTCGGATAGGGCTCCTGACACCTCACCTACATGTTAGGGCTGGAACATTTGTTCCAGCCTTCCGGGCGTCGTATTTGGAAGAAGCGGAGGAACCATCCTCAGTTGAAGAACCTGATTTCAAATCCACCCCAAACACTCTTTCGTACTTAGTCGCAATTTATTTATTGATAAATGACCATGAAAATCATCTCCACATGTTTGACATTCTTGCCAAACAGGGCTGCTGACATTTTTATTTCGATTGATATTATTATTACTATTTTATTTATTTCAAGGTATCTGTTTTAGCTCGATGGCTATTGGTAATGCTCGCCCCCCCTTGTGCACGACGCGCAGGTGGCCCTTCCGTCCAACGCTTTGACGCCGAGGCGCTGCCTCGCAACCCAGCGGACCGCTTTCGTGTCCTCTTCAGTAAGCGGCCGTCCTGGCTGTGGGAAGATCTGGAGCCGTACCTTACAGGGCTGGAGGTGAGGGCGGGGTCAGGGAAGTATCATTTTGAATGCTGAATTGTCAACGCACGTAACGAACGCCCTAAGAATTAATCGTTATACTGAGTAAATGGCTAAACCCTAAATCCCGAAATTCTTAATCAAGTATATCGCTTGAGCGACACAGCAGTGGCAGATTATACTAATTAGTTTTCTTTGTCATAGAATTATACCTAGTTACAAAAATCATTTATTTTCAATGACTGCCACTCCTTTTTGTCATGTGCATATATTGTTAGTTTTTTCACACCTCTTGGTTTTCGTCGCAGTATGAAGTATTCGTACTGCGTATCGCCATCAGTCACTACTACTCATCATGGCCATCCCCCATGTGATAATTGGTTTATCCATCTTCACATGGCTGAGTATTGCCTATGGTCGTATCACACATTCAAATTTTTATTCCTTGATGAAAACAAAGTGTTTTCCTATGCCTGCTGATATACATTTTTTTGTAATCACTACCACTGAGTCAGGCGGGCAATGCGTCAGTGGAGGCGGTGCTGCTGAGGTACGCACGGGCGGTGCAGAAGACGCCCTCCGAACCCGTCACCTACACTGCACGCTGATGACGCGCCCTCCTGCAAAGCCCCCTTCATTGCGCCCACCTCCTAAATACTTCCTCATCCACAGCCATTGAGGACGCGCCAGTGGGGGAAAATATAGGGTTTCTAGGGTTTCATGGACCATTTTCACACATTCTCAGAAATGCAATACATTTTCCCCCTTTTGCTAAATATTGTGTCGTCGCAACAATGGTTTACATGTCTGCTCCTCCATTAGACTGAGCTCGTTGGTCTGTCCGGACAGATGGAGCCAGGAATGATTTTGCGAAATAAGGAATTTCAATACAAGAAGAAATTTGTTAGTAGCTAATTTAGAACTAAATCTGTCCGCGAAAAAAGTTATGTTTCGATACCTGTGAAATTCATTGAATTTTGCTACGCGTTTACCGGACCAATCCCTAAAACTTCAAGAATATTTAATATCGTTCTCGATTCAGGCCGCGCTTCATTCAATTATTTCCTACTTGGCTCAAGTCCCCAATAAGGTTTTCCTACTTGACTCGTAGTCCCCTGTCTGCGTTTTAAGGGATTTCGTGATTATGTTCCACCGCACTCACATCCATTATTAAACTCGCATCATTCATCATGTTGTTTCTCACAAGACAAAGAGTCATCCACCTTCATAGCACAGCAGACTGGCAATCGTCGCTTTATGCTCGCCGACAAAAAACTGATCAAGTTCTCACCGAACAATAGCAAGAAAACTTGCTCGTTGGTTTCAGGTTGACGAGTACTTTGGGTTCAGGTCTTTTCGCCAACATCGCCGAAAATGTCGGGGCATCGCGACCAGTCGGCCGCCTCTTTGGCCGTCCAGTACTCGCCGTTGAACTGCCACCCGCCGGCATCCTCGGCCCCGCCGATATCGCCCGTCTGACGGCGACGGGGCGCGTGGAACCAAGCGGGTCGGATGCCGCGTCGTTGTCGACGCTGTCGTCTCACCAGCGCCATCTTGGCAGCGGTCGCGCGCTCCCAGTCGCCCTGCGTCGATCGATAGCACGAATAAGACTCGCGAGACTCAACACAAAATCCCAAAAAATGCTCTTGAAGTGACGATTACGATTATAACTTTGACAGTCCTAAGATTAGCAAACTTGACATACGATCCGCGTTACGAAATTGAACATATTTTTGTGAGTGGAAACCATCGATTTAAATAATGGAAAGCAGATTATGCGTGTTGGCATTCAAGTCTTCGCCTAGAATCAGGAGAATGGACGTGATGGTCGATAGAAGTTTTATATTGCATTTTTGAACTGCTTAATCAACACAAGGTGTTATTCGAGTCATTAAAAAGATATTGTAGACAAAAAATATATAAATGAATAATACATCATTGCCGCGTGCAAGCAGTAAAAGGAATGCCCTCAAGACAGAAAGAATCAAAGTCACCTCACAAATAACATTATAAAAAAGAAAAATAAGGCACGATGGTTTCAAGAATACACGACATTATAAAACACGAATTCTTAGTTGAATCTTCTCTGGCCTGCAAGGATTGTTCCCGAGTAAATAGTCGGAGAGTGAATGTATGCGCGCGTATGCGAGTGTGTGTGTGTGTGTGTGTGTGTGTGTGTGTGTGTGTGTGTGTGTGTGTGTGTGTGTGTGTGTGTGTTGATACCTCTTCAACGGCGCGTTTGTCCGGACGGAATCGCGAGTCGGTTGGCGGGAGACCGCCGCGGCTCTCGCCAGTCAGCGATTCGTCTTGGTGGCCCGTCAGCTGCAGCGTGAAGGCGGTGAAGTTGTACTGCTCCGCCGCGTTACGGAGCCCCGGTCGACGCTCGTACAGGAGCAGCTTGTCGCCCTCGCCCTCCGTGCTGCCCGCCGGGAGCGCCCATATGCGATCCAAATAATTCCCCTAGATTCGACAAACGACACATGGTTAGCAACAAACAAAACAAAACATGGTAAATTTCGACAAACGATGCATAACAACTCGACCGCACTGACAGGGTCGTAACGTAACGGTGTAACTAAAAGTCAATAACAACGAAAGAGGAATTCAACACATCGTCCTCTAAGTCGTCCGTCCCAGAAGGATCGAATACTTCACACGCGCATAGAAAATTGCAATTTGACCGAGAAACGCCAAAGCTTCGCAACAACGCGCGCGGGCGAATACGGGGCCTGCAGCTCCTCGTAGGCTAAAAAATTGCTCAATGTACAATGGAAGTTAAAGCGCCACTTCTGGTGTTGACACCGTTGACGAGTCGGTGATTCCAGAGGCAACGCCGATCCAGCGCGCCAAAAACAAAACGCGACAGATTCCACGGCATCGATAGACACACGGGCAGTAAACGTATATGTATATATGTAGAGAGCGATCTTTGGCTGAGCCGAGACGCGTTAGCGATAGTGGGGGCAATGGACAACCCGTGCTGCCATCATTGGCGAACCTCCCTTCGCCCTGAATATGGTTGTGAGGGTGATTTTTCCAAAGACGAGCAGACCAAAAGTCTATTTATTAAAAAGTTTAACATGGGCTTAAGGGAGCTGCTGCGTACGAACGTCGTAAACAAAACTATTCCGCACATTTTCCATTCATCATCCGCAGGCTGTGCATTCATGCAAACTGACTCGCCTTCGCATCAAAGAGAAACATACTGCGCCGAGAACCTGATCCGGATACCAATTGAATTGCAAAGGAAGTGGTGGAAACACTAGCAAGAAAGGAGAAAAAACAACCAAGCCCGCGGAACGTGAAGGCAGACAACAAGCGGCTGCACCCCCCTCCTGCAAGCCATCGCGAAGATAGGAGCCCAGCGCGTGTTTTGAGCGATGATCCGGACAGGTTTCGCCTTACACAGTGATCCCAAGCGCGTGTGCTAGAAACATGTTACAAACGAAATGGGGGTACAACTTCCACAGCACTGTAACTGCCCAATCATAACCCAACCGATGTCTATTCTGCACTGAAGATTCTTTGTTTCATCAGTGCTGTATAATGTCCAACGGCTCCAGTCGCAGTGAGGTCCCAAGCAAAGCCTCTAATACCGTAATGAACCTTCTGCTGACACAGCCCTGAGTTCCCACACCACCAACGTTCTTTCTCGACCGAGAAAAAACAACAGTTTTTCCTTCTGCTTTTCAACAAAACAATGATCATAAAAAGTACTGCCTCGTACACTTTTATGTTTTATTGTCATTTCTTCCAGCGACTCCTCCGTTCCCCTTCATCACTATCAATGACCGCGCATTCGCACCTCTTTTTGCAAGCCTGAAAAAAATGAACCATCCTTACCAGAGTACGTTTAGTACATCGCTTTCTTGTACCTTACCTTGCCGAATCATTCGCGAACCAAAATGTACGACCCACTTCGAAAACGAAATACTTCAAAAGCGAGTAAAACGCTGTCGAAAAAAATGCCGTCATATATAAAGGCAGAAGTAGGCCAGGGGTAGTCGCGGCTGGTGGTCACCTGTAACGAGTACGCCAGTCGTCCGCTTCCTCCCGCTACCACCGCGCCGGTGACGAAGCCGCGCCGACCGGGCATTTTGTTGCATTTCGGCAGCCGCACGCGCGCGGTGTCGCCCGTGCGCAAGTTGACGACGGCCACCTTACCGTGCCACTCGGCCCAGGGGTTGCCCAGCACGATGTTGTGCACCCAGCAGCCGGCCTTGTTCCACACGTAATGGTCGCCCGTGTCGGGAAACTCCAAATGGATGGACCCACTGAAGCCGACCTCGATGCGTTGCCCCCAAAACTGTGCAAAACAAACACTAAAACTTAGACTCGCAGCTTAAATAGAGTAGTAAATGACATCCTTGCTAATAATATTCATAAAGGCGTGTCAAGGTTCATGAAAGAATGATATACGGGTGCCGCAAACCTATATTTCCTATCATTGACAGGAAATGCCTCTTCGCTAATGCAACTCGTTAAAGACATGAACTAAATAACGATGAAGCAAAACCTTGATGATCGCATTGTCGCTGTTACTGACAAGAAAGCCTCGATTTTACATAGGAGACAGATTGATTAGATGGGGCGAGCTTCGGTGCATATATTATTACACCTAATTATTAACCCGCCATATTTTGGTTTCGCTGGCTTCCCAGTTTCAGGCAATTTGGAAAAAACAAATGACAGGGCGGTATACCAACGGGTATAGTCTGTCTGTCATTGTCTGGGACTTACATTATCAGCAACCCCCAGAACACTTCAGTTATCAACAGCTGAATTTGCAGGGAGCATCGTCATAATATGCCTATCCTTCCATGAATCATACGACTGCAAAAGGGCGTTGAAAGAGGATGGGTTCAGCCTTTGATGCATTAATGGGAGATAAAAATGGGTCACAAGTGTAGCGGCAGATGAAAATGTCAACTCATGGCGCGTCCGAGACGCATAATGCCAATGATCCTCGTCACTGTAGCCACCACTTTCCGTCAGCACTTAAAACATCGTGCACTCTGACCCTCCAAATGTTTCACTTGAGCACCGAACTTGGCAACTTGGGTAGTCCATCCCATCGACAAACTACTCTTTATGTACAATATGGTCGGAAATACAATCCAAAAACGCGATGACCTATAAAGAAAAGAAAAAAAAACACTGCGAAGGATCCCGGCTTCGTCGTGGTCCGGTTTCGCATCTCGCACCTTGCTACGCATCTCCAGCTCGCCCCACATCTTCCAACCCGCCCCCTCCGCCCGCCAGGCGGCAGTGGGCGGGTTGAGAGACACCTGCGATGGCGCATGCGATGTCCAGTGTCAGCTCGGTGTCACGCTCGGAGCAGCGAGGCGTCTGAGTTGACATATCATAATTAATCAAGGATCACGCTGTTAACATAAGAGAGTCTTTTCATATTTGCCAGAAATACAATTCAGGCACCTGATAACACTTAAAATATGCCGCCGAGATTTGAGAATACGGTATAACGTTTGGAAGAGAGACTTCCGTTGTTTGTTGGAATTGCTGAAAATCTAAAACCGCAACAACGTGGTTATCGATTGAGAAGTCTATTGCTTGTCGGTATTTCCCGACAGCAGAGGTACATTTTTGCGATGACACACCAACGAGCAGACAAGCATCCAAGTGAAAAAGGTACGACACAATAAGTGGACGGGATGACAGAACAGAAAATACGTAAATTAGCAGAAGGTCAGTGCCTTAATATTATCTCTGACGCCCCTTGACATTAACGTAAGGGAGCCGCAGGGAAAACTACTGCAGCGTATTTAGGGTCCACAAACAAACGAGTGGCTCGTGAATTTGTCAACACCTGTTTTCATCGAACATAATACCACATAGTTATTGATAATCATAACAACAAGAATACCAATAAGAAAACAAAAAGAAGGCGAAGCGACGAACAACGTACCTGCTCGGCCAGGAAGCGCAGGTGCTCGCCGCCCTCCTCCTCGCCGCCACAGAATTCGAACGTCTCGCCCAGTAACGGGTTGAACGGCTTGCGCGTGCGGAGCGACGAGTTATACGGGCTGACGGCGAAGGCGGCGACTCGCGCGAGTCGTTCCAGCGGATCGGCCGCCGCCCGCGCGCCGCGAAGCAGCTCCGCGTACTCCATCTCCTCCGCCAGCCGCTGCAGCCCGCTCAGCGGCTCGTTCACGGTGGCGGGAAGCAGCACGGGGCGCACGTCGCGGCCAATGGACTTATTCAGCTTCCGCCAAAGGCTGAAACCCAACGGTGGGGGTCGAGCCGCCTGTAGCGCCGCGTGCTGCCCGCCCTGCGCCAGCGCGGTTCAAGTCACTTACCAGTACAAGTACCGCCAAGGGCATCAGGATTTAATGTACTGATGGTCTAGGTCAACTTTCCCCTGGAAAACTTGGGGTGGGGGGTAAACTTTGTAATCCATATGTGAAAGTTTTCGTTTTTATTCGGCATATGGTACTTAAGGTGACCTTGTGCGCCCGTCCAGGATGTACTGTACTGTCTTCAGGTACTATAATGACACAATAAACTCCGTCTATGAGGAGGGAGTCAAGACCGGGGCGGGGACATAAAACACTTCATCAACTCGGGGTGGCCCGATGGGTCGCATCATTCGGCGAGAATCGTCTGATTTCTTTTTTGCGAAAGGGCATATTCAACAGGGCATCGACATGTGCGTTCCTGTGTATGGCTTCCTTTTTTACTCGTACAGCACTTTGTAACACATACATTTTCGTAAGCAATTTACCGCAATAATAATAGATCCGATGACCTTGTCACACACGCGTGGATTGCCGAGAATGTGTACTGATTGAATGTGCTGCACAATTTAATCACAATGCCGCATCGATTAGGATAATACACCAGTAACAAATTTTCTCAGCAAAATTTGTAATATTGTACTTAATTTGAAAATGTTATCATTCAGGTGACCGATTAATTTCTCTCATCAGCATTCACTGTAACAATAAATTAAGCCAAAAGCCACTGAATAAATACTCAGCCTGTGCCGCGACTCCTATACAGATCGAACGGCTAGAACGGCTGCAGTTTTCATATCGAACGGCTAGAAATGCGCTATGATTCTCAGATCGACGAACAAAAAGCACATCACGTATACGGGTACGTGTATTTACTGATGAGGGAAAATTAAAATACTTACAAATTATCAGCAGCCCGCCATAAAATCGTGCCGTATACGGATCGGTCTACAAATTCAGTGCGAGTTTTTATCTGTCTTACTACAATCATGTGCTCGTTTCTTCTGCAATGGCGCAACTTATATGAGATCGCTAGGGAAAAGAAATGGATAGGACTTTCGCAAGGCAACATAGTAAGACCCAATGCGCTTGTAGGAGGGGAGGGCGAACCTCGAAGGGGTCCTCAGAGATATTAGGCAACGGCTCAAAGGGATTCAACATGATGAGCTCTCCAAAGTCATGATCATCTTCGTCCTCGTAATCCTCTTCATCCTCCTCCTCCTGGGCACCGTGCGGCACACACGCACGTCTTCGTCAATAATTTGGCAAATAAGTATGAAATTATTGTAATTCTTAGAGGGTCGGATAATGTACACGAAAAATGTAATTAAATACCAGATAAACCTTTTTTCGTGGATCGGTTGATGTATTGAAATTTGTCTCCATAATTTAGTTCAGCTTAAAATCAGACATTATCCCTAAGCCGTAGTTAACGGCACCAAGTCAGTTAAGTGTGTCATCCATATCCGGCGTTGATTTCCAAATTGTAGTCGACATGCGCAACCATTCGATGCCACGGTCACATGCCAAATAGAATCGGCATTCTTTGCAAAAATAATTTTACCTATTTTTAAGATTTTTTGTAAATGTGCTTTATTTTGT
This sequence comes from Tetraselmis chui, assembly GCA_026401115.1. NCBI lineage: Eukaryota > Viridiplantae > Chlorophyta > Chlorodendrophyceae > Chlorodendrales > Chlorodendraceae > Tetraselmis > Tetraselmis chui. The sequence goes on along the minus strand of JAPMLY010001899.1, from coordinate 37,660 downwards.
CGAAACATTTTCAATTTTATCTATATTTTTGAGAGGATTACAGAATTATTTCCCCTTCCATTCACGCTCTCACCTCCTCGTCTTCCGCAGATGGGCCAACCGTCGCGCCTTCGTCCCCCACCGCATGAAAGTAACCTCGCGAGGCAGTGCCGCCGTGCAACGATCCCAACCGCCCCGACCCCTCTTCATCCGTGCCGCCTGAACATCACATCAAAGCACCGGCGCCCTGGATTTCAATACCCCACTATGTTCTCGGGTTTACTCGGTTTACGGTTTACTGGGCATTGAACTTAATCCACGCGAAAAAAGATACAATTTGGCTGTGTCTTTAAATAAGTTTGCCAAGAAAAAATACGACAGAGGCGCAAACGTAACTATTTGATATCATGATAGCTTCAAAGAAATACGAATCTGTTACGTTGCGGTCAAAATTGAAATGGAAATTTGGAAGTTATGAGAGGCTTAATCGTAACATTGGCATACTTTATGTCAATGGGACAATGTGTTCAGCGGGGAAATGTTTCATGTGTTTTTGAACAATATACTAAAAAATGTGTTAAAATATTGTCACAATACAGAGCACAAAAACGGCACCTGAGTTTCAAGTCGAACAACAATCGCATTTGTTTTTCATCTAAATTTTAGTCGATAGCCCCAAAAAATTAGAGTACATAAAGAGTACATAGAGTACATAAAAGTGTTAAACGAATGACGCGCAGTAATGAAAGGTTGGGTAGTGGGTGATGGTGTCGAATGAATGGAGCGAGTTTCCATGACATTAAGTCACGCTGGCGTCACAGACTTATGCACTAGTTGTCCGGACCACTCGTTGAAAAAATCTCAAACTTAGCGGCGCTTCGTCGGTCACTGGCAAATAGTAGAATGCACAGGGTTTTGAATGCATCATCTTTGTACGGTCAGAAGATAAGTTAACTGACAAACAATGGCAAACGTAATGTGATCTCGTTGCGCGTCTCTTTTAAAATGACTGCATACAGCTCAGAATTCGCAGAATGATACACGCAAAGACGCGCACACAATTAAAAACGTGTGAACAAAATTAAGAAGTGGGTTGCCGTGATGCTGTTTATTAATTGTGACCACTTTGGCGGTCTAACATGCGTAAATATGTAAGGATCCTCTCAATACAAATAGCTTGTGGCAATCAAACCACCTCGCGTTCTACGGCCAAAACAATAGCATACGAAGCAATTCTATTTTACGTAAATGACCAAAATATGAACCATTCCACCAAAATGCGCAAACGGGTTACAATAGGGCCGCATGGAGATGATATAAAAAAAGAATGTAGAGCCGCCCACCCTCCCCCTCCTCCTCTTCGTCTTCATCCTCTGACGTCTCTTCTCCTTCCGCCTCAGAGCCGCCCGCCGTCCGAGGCGCCGCCCCGCCGACCGTCGACGACCGCAGCTGACGTCGTTGCAGCGTCTGCAGCGAACTTTAGGGCACACCGGGACGACATACACAAAGACACTCACAATAGAGTCATGAAAATGAAAAATATTTACAACAATACTAGCAAACTAGACCGGTTGCTTTATAACGGCCATCAGTTGCTCATCTATTTAGGACACTGATGAGCGAGGATTGGGCCGGGTACTCTTCGACCACATACGCCTATCGACACACCTATCTGCAATGTGTGCCGACGTTCCTCACAGAGAGTCTGTCAAACATTCATAACGAACTGACACCGTTACATTTAGACGCATTTCTCAAAATAACATGACAATATCTTTTTCCGGCATAAATGTGTAAGAGGTGCATTTTAGGGCATTGAACCCTGAAAATTGATGACATGGGAAAAAGAAAAGTTAGGCACTCGAAAAAAAATTCGAAAAGATCCAAAGACGAATATAAACGATAGATGATATGACAATATCAAACGTCATATCATAAATGCAAACGTTCCTTAAATGTTGTGTTTCCCCCGTTGTCAGTGGAATCTTTGAATGGTTGTAATTTGATTAAAATACGCATTCAACCTGCAACGAGCAAAAGGTCCGGGTCGACTTTTTACCGCAATTACATAAAACTTTTCAAAAACACGGTCTACAGAGGATGAAATGTAAATTGATGACAATTCATGTGTTTCAGTGAATTTATATAAAAAAGAAAACGTTCATCGACATCTCCCAAAACATTTATTCATTTATATCCATCGACCCGACACATGGAAAGGCGCCCCACTGAATAAGCGCCTCGTTTTCGGTCTCCAGCTCCGCGATGCGCAGAGTGAGCGCCTCCACGGCGGCCGCGGTGCCATCTTGCAGAGCCTCCCACGCCACAGGAAGGGACGGCCGGCCGTCTGCAGACACAAACAATGCCCGTGCATCTCTCAAAACGGTCAGTCAGTCAGTCAGGCAGTCAATCAGCGCCAACAATGCAATAATTCTACCATTCAACCACAAAAGCAGTTTCGCGCAGTGGACAATCGCGACGTTGGACACTCATGCATCAGAGCAGGTCCGTTAGAAGACCATTGACAATTGCGGGTACTGCTTTCACCGCCCGCCCAAAACGGATCCGAAAACTGACACGGGGCATCGTTAATTCTTTTTTCTTGTAAACCATAGAAGCTACAAAAATGTGCAACTACAGTTATTTTATGGTACTATGACTAGGTAGGGTATGAAAACAGCACATTAGGGCACCTTCAACGAGATGTTAGGGTTTAGTTGATTGATAGTGGTGGAACGGTTGCCAACCTGCGTCTCCGCCAGGGGAAGGGGAGCTTTTTCTTACAAACAATAAATAAGGTACTTCCGCGTATGACCTTTTGGGTATTTTCGTCTCACGCAAGACTCTCATAGTAGGGTTTCTCTCTAGGATACTAGGATAGATACAAAAGTTCGAAATAGGGTGAAATTGATTATTTAGGGTTTACATGTTTTTGAGTGGTGGAGCGGCTGACTACTACGTCTGCGTCAGGGGCAGGAGGGACTTTTTCTAGCTGACAAATATTTACAAACACGAATTTGGGTATCTATGTCCAAAGCTAGGGTCTCACATTAGGGTCACACCTTAGGGTTTCACACTTTAGGGTATTTAGATAGACAAGACACACGGTTTTTATAAAATCAATATACAAGGGGCTTTTCGATAGAGGATCTTATTGGGTTTATTTGTTTTCGACAATTGGAGCGGTTGTCAACCTGTGTCTCCGTCAGGGGAAGAGGGAAAAGCTTTTTTGTAAGCAAAATGTACTTGCCGAAACGATTTGTGTATTTGGGTATTTGTGTCTCACATTAGGGTCTCACAGTGGGCTTTGACTTTAGGGTACTTCGATAGAACAAATAGGGTTTAGGTTAGGGTTTTATGAAAATAGGGTTTTAGGATTTCTTAGGGAAAATATCAGGGATTGCTTGCTTAGGATGGGTAAAAGGTTGACATCGCGTGGTTCATGGGGAGGTCATGGGGAGGTGGGGCCTTTTCCATATAAATTCTAGAATAGTTGCGACGCACGACTATTTGGGCACAGTACTCGTATATTACATGAAAGTCTCCCATTAGGGTTTCACAATAGGTCTCATAATTTTAGAGAATTTCAATAAATTCAATAATAATTTTCAAAAATCTTTTTATGGGGTTAATTTGTTTCGAGTAGTGGGGCGGTTGATTACCTGCGTCTCCGTCACGGGAAGGGGGGGGTACGGGCGACGTGGCGGCCGAGGCGAGAGAGAGGTTAAAACCGGCCACGGTCGCGAGGAGGTCGGCGCGCTGCGCCGTGACCGCCGCCTCAACGCGCGAGGCGAGCGGGTGCAGTTGGCGACGGAGGACATGGTCGGCGTGGAGCTTGGCCATGATGTGAACGGAGTCCAAACCCGCGCGCTGCCCCGACTTGCAGCGGCGGCGACAGAGGAGTTTGCTTAGTGGTCCATTTGTTTGTAGAAAACATTGCTTACAAAAAATACATCAAAGGAGGTAAAATAAACGATTCATTTAAAATTGACATTAATGAAGAATATACACTATAGCAGCGTCGAGATGAAAACTCAGAGTCTTCCATAGTAGTCAAAAACTGACCGTAATTGGCCATGAACAGTGCTATTTCACAGAAGAGAAATTTGTTCAAACTTATTCACTTAATTCGGAGTTTCAGAAAATGAGGGGCAATTAGACATGTACATGAAACAATCGCAAGACTATAAAACGATATCCCGAAACCAAATGAAAGGTCTACAACATGCAAAATTGAGAATATATGTTGCATTTACTTGCGCTCATAACGCTAAATAGTAACGTCGCGGAAAAAGTCGCGTAATTTGTATCATTGCCATTGCCCAGAATTCCTTTTGCATGATTAATATGAATGCATGCCAAAATACCAATTGGAGTCGTTGAATGATAAAATCCCCAAAAAACAGTTTGTGTGCTTAAAACGCACTGACAAAAATCGATTAATATTGAAGAATGTCGTCAGAGCACTATATCGACCATTGTTTAGAAAGTGCAAAGTAGTAATAGGATAACAAAATACTTGCACGTACTGCGCAATGCTGAGATTAGTCGTGGCGTTAGTGTCGTCGAACACAAACAAGTTAGTGGGAGCATGCACATTTCGAGTTTGAAAGAACAAAAGGGTGGTTATGGTTATAACTGGAAATTACAGAGCATTCTCAAAGACCATCAAATCCGAATACACACACTCACACATACACACATACAAATAGAAAATATACATAAACCCATAAATGCACTGAAACGCACACATTCACACAAAGACACATATACAAACAAAAATGCACGCACATAGTCACTGACACACACATATACACACACACTTCCACACACACATACACACATACATACATACATACAAACACATAAATTCACACTCTCATACACACTAACACTAACACATACATACGCATACACATACATACACACACTATCTCTCTCACACGCACATACATGCACGCCCACCCACACACACACACGCACACACACATATACACATATACTCTCACAGACACATATACACATACGCACACACATACACACAAATACATATAAAACGCACACAAACATACAAACAACTACATACACACACGCTCACAAACACAGACACACATACACACACATACTTACAAACACCCACACATTCACATGCACACATACACACACATACACACACACACACACGCGCGCGCATCCACACATGTACACATATACTCTCACACACACACACATACGCACACAAATTATCATAGATAAACACATACATACACAACACACACACACAAACATACACATATACACAAACGCTCGCAAATAAAGTCACACATACATACAAACAAACACCCACACACACACATACACACTCACATACACACATGCACACACACACACACACTCTCACACACACATACTCAGACACACACGCACACACACATATACATACACACGCACACACACATACACACACATGCACATACACACATATACACACGCTCACACACATGCACACACATACGTACACAAACAGATACACACATTCACAGACACACACACAAACACACACACATACACATAAACGCACACTCACACAAACATATGCATATGTGTATAAACAAATATAGACACACACTCACGCACACACTTTTTCACATACACATATACACATACGTACACATACACATATACACAAACACACACGCACACGTTAAAAAAACAATATGCAACCACATGCACACACAGAAGATGACAGCGTACTGCCTATGCATATAATTGCGATAAATGCATGCTGCATTCATCTGCGTTTCTTTGTGTGAGTGTGTGCGTGTGCGTGTGTGTGTGTGTGTGTATTAATAGGTGTGTGTGTGCGTGTATTAATAGGTGTGTGTGTGTGTGTGTATTAATAGGTGCGATACGCAGAGCCAGGGAAAGTTAGAGTGTCCAAATATGAAAAATTCAATGGCTCCCAGTGCATGGTATTAAAATTAGTGCATGTGAGTGTGTACGCAATGGGAAAAGAGGGCTAACCGTAGGTGTGTTGTCCTCCACCATAGGCTTAGAGCTCCCCTCCTCTATTCCGCTGCCAGTATCCCCTTTTATCTCTCCAGTCCCCTCCTCGTCCTGTACTGCCGCTTCACCTACTACCCCCGGTGTCCTCCGGGTGGCAAATGAAGTAATGGAGTCCTGCAGGCGTAAGATGGAAGGGAAAAATTGTAACTTGTGAAATGCCACTGCCTTGTTCAAAGTTCTGGTTGTGTTATTTGCTTGTGTCATATAATATGTACAAGTGAAGGTGTGCGAGCATATTTGGGACGTAACAATGTGTCAGTTTGAAATTGGCGTGATAAAAGTGGGTGTGTGCGTGCGTGTGTGTGTTTTTATGTGTGTGTGCGTGCGTGTGTGTGTGTGTGTGTGTGTGTGTCCCTCCGTGCGTATATACGTACTTACGAGTGCATCTCTCTCTCTCTGTGAGTGTGGGTGGATGTATGTGTGTGTGTGTCGGTTTGTGTGTCTGTGTGCGCGGGACACGGCAAAGAAATTGCTTTATTAATCCATTTAGTTCCAACATGGTCTTATGGGGGATACCTGGATGCAGTCAACCCACTCGGTCCGGAGGGATGGCTCCAGGACGCGGCAGTGGTAGAGGAAGGAGCCGCTAACGATGACGAACTGGCGACGTACTTTCCCCGTCAGTATGACGCTCGCGTTGCGCAGGTTGATGGTCCACCTTTCGCCCGTCATGCTGGCGTCCTTGAAGAACAGCAGCGCGCCCGGCGAGTCGGCGACGAAGAAGCGCCGTTTCCAGCGATGGAAGCGGCCGAGGTAGAGCCACAGGTAGCCGCGCGGAGGGCGACCTCCGGCCTCCCCAGCCCTCACACCACCACCCCCCGCCCCCCTACCTCGCCGCTTAAACTTCGCGCGGAGGTTCAGCTTCCTTCGCCGCCCGCTCTTGCCACCATCACCCCCGGCCTGCGCCCACGAGGGTCCGAAACAGGCGGAACGACTTCAGATAAGTCAATTTGGTCATTAAGTACTGCTTTGAAAGTGGCGCTTCGCCTTGCTGTCACATCGCCACATGGACGGGGCCCGGCACCGACGACTTCAAGTGTTGCATTGTTAAGCGCATTGGGTGGTGGATTTGAACTTACTTCTTGTGCAGTAGATTCTTCAGGAGCGGTAATGCGGCTGGGCGAGGGGAGGTGGCCCGGCGAGGAGTGGAGTGAGCGTAACGGCATCGGGTACGACTCGTCCGGGGAAGTCGTGCAGTTCTCGTGATCGCGACTACTGCGGGAACGGAGGAGGGGCCAGAGCCGGCTGCCATGTTTTGGGCTACTTCCCGTGGGCGTGCTCATTGTTCACCACAACCGGATGACTTTCAACTCCTACTGAAGGCGGTAGTCACTCCTACTGTGACCGAGCAGTGCTTTGCCCGTTGCAGACGTGATGAGGAGCGATGACCCGGTAATTGGGGCCCTATGAGCAGTGGACCGTCAGTGTGAGTGGTAGCTGTAAGTAAGTGTATATTGTTCGCCGTTTAATTCGTCGTACATGGTACTGGTACGAATGTCGAAGGAATCGCGAAGTATACATACAAAATATTTGTTTACAAGAAGAACAACATGAGCACGGACAGTATACATACAACCAGCAGCAGCATTGTAAGGATTAATGTACATTACATAATGAGAATCGATTATTAAATAAGGATTAATTCTGTGATCCTGTTGTCACTCTTGTTTCCCCTCCCACTTCCCCTGTCCGTGCTCATCTTGTTCTTCTTGTAATCAAAATTAATGTCCGGCTTGCTTGGTGGCCTCCACTGCTTTTTCTCATAAGAAATTGATTACGATTAATGACCGGCTGCAACTGCTGCTGTCATCGCAGTATTCGTCTCTGATGGTTTATACGCATGTACGGGTACGGGTAGCGCTTACACATCCATGGAGTACACAAATCCTGCAGCTTCCTGCCGATTTGACACATTATTATTATATTGTATTGGGGCCCGAAAATGCCGAGGGAATATGTGCCATGCAGGACCGAAAATATTCGGATATTTGCTATTTTAAACGCTTATTATTATCCTGATTCAGCATACGGTGAAAAGAGCTGTATCATCCATATTTACACCATTGATGGATATCATCGCGCCTGGAATATTATGCACGATTCACCAGCTGCCTGGATTATAGCTACCGCGAATTTGTGCATAAAGTAAGCTTTCATGAGGCAAAGGCTAAGTGCTAGTATCTGACATTATTTGTTTCCTCTAAATGGTACCTGTATCTTAGCGATATTCAGTGACTCTTTATTTGTCATCACGGCAGTACAACTGTATCGCCGTATTTTCCCTCGACAGTACAGAGTTACTAGCAGTATCTCTTCTAGATAGTTCTTTTCTAGATAGTTCTAAGAGCTTGTGTGATAAGGTTAGGTAGACGGTACAGGTAACCTGAGTTAACCTGTATCACTAGTAATAGTTTGGTTTAGTTAGCAGACAGCACAAGCTACAGGTTCTAAGGCTGTTTCTAGAACAACTGCGGTGTGGGTATTTAAGATAGGGACTTACTGGTAGAGGTGAGAGACCGGTACAGAATAGAATTACGCCACACCCAGACTGTAAGAAACCCTGTTCCTAAGACAATCTTATTAATTCTCTCTACGCTGTATAATTAGATCCAGAGATTAGGTTCTACTATTAGTCTAAGGTTGCCATCTTAGCCTAACCAAAGTAGCACCTCACACGTGGTTTCGGAGCCTCAGAACAGCTAGACGAGACGAAGATGTCTAACCGAGCAGGAGAGAGACTACCAGAGGAAGTTGATGGTCGACCAGAGGGGGCGCCTTCTGGGCCGACACAGCCGACGTCGACGGATGGTAGAAGACAGACAGTGCGAGAAGGATCGAGTCCCACGATGGAGCCTATGTCGGTACACGTCACCGAGATGCTTGAACGACTAAGTAACCGAGTTGACACTTTTTCGACTGAGCTATCTCAACTGCGTGACCACGTCGACAACGGTTTCAGACATTTTGAAGGACGAGTGAACAGAAGCCGAGAGACGGAGAATTTTCTTCGAGGAGAACAATTGAGATCGGAGAGGACGCGAGAGATGCCAAGCATGATGCCGAACGATGTCAAACCAGCCAAGATCAAGAGCATCGCTACGACTAACATCGACGAGCTGAGAAACTGGTTCCGACATGCGCGAGGGTATCTACGGTATCACAGCGTTAACCCTGAAGAGCAAAGAGGAGTGTACTGGGTATCTGGCTTTCTGGAAGGACCACTATCGAAGTGGTGGTACTCCCAAGTTGCGCAGACTGGAGATGAAGTCGGTGGAGGATTTTCCGGAGTTTCTGAGATGGAGAAATCCTTAATTCAGGAATTCTGCGGAAGAACACCGGCGGAACAAGCGAGATTGAATTTGGACAAAGCAAGACAGAAAACCACGGTCCTGAAGTACGCGAACTATTTTCGAGAACAATTATTGGAGCTTCCTCACCGTCACGAAGAAGATAACGTACATGATTTCCAGCGCGGTTTGAGACCCTCGATTCATAAGGAGGTTGCCCTGAAAAACCCTAAGACCCTACACGAGGCGATTCAAGCAGCTCTGCGAGCGGAGGCAGCGGAGACCAAGATTGAGACGACCCAACGCTCGACAGGCCGACTGAACGCCATCGAAGAAGACAGCGACTTTTCAGAGGCAGGGGAGGAGATCGACAGTGAGTCGGAGGAAGATTCGCATGGCGCGACCGAAGAAAAGCCGCGGGAGCTGTACGAGATTAGACGCCTCACTCAAGAGGAGGTCGACAGATTTAAGAAGGAGGGCAAGTGCTTCATTTGCCACAAGAAGGGACACATCGCTATCGACTGCCCAGACAGAAAGAACAAGAAGAATGACAGAACGAGGAAATCCCGGCCGGGAAAGTGAGACCTGAGTCGGCAGCTCGCGGCAAGCTGCAGGATGAGGTTTCGTCTCCTACAGCGACTCAGGAAGAGACCAGAACAGAAGAAGTACGAGACCCGTTACCTCAAACGACATTGAGGCCAGTCTTTAGGAGCAAGGACTTTAGCGACTGGATGATGAATAGGGAGTATTTCCTGAAGTACTCTCAGACCTACGGACCTTTCGACTTAGATGGAGCTAGCGATAATGACGGCCTTAATTCTCAAGTGGCGGAGGATTTTTGCTGTCCGGCGCGCCCATTTCAGGAGAGAGATTTACAGAAGTACCGGAGAATTTGGCTAAATGCGCCATTTAATGAATTAGAAGATTTTTTGGGCCATTATTTGCGGAGTAAACTGCTTCATCCCCATCTGAGAGCGGTTATAGTGGTTCCAAAATGGAGGGCAAAACCATGGTTCAAGCTGCTGCGAAATTTCCGACTTGTCGACGAGCTGGCGGCGAAAGAACATGTGTTTACCTGCCCCACGAACGATGGAATAGAAGGAAGAAGGCAAGATGTTGGACCGACAAGATGGACGACGCAAGTCTACGTCGACGACACCGATCGAGTTCGATTTCTGCCTCAGAACCTACAGAATCCCCCGAAGACCTACTGGACTCACTCGACGACTCTTGTTACCGATGGCCGACGAGTGTTACTAGCGAAAGAGGACACTGGCATGGTCTGGTTTCCTGGTGGCAAACAGGAGATTGAAGACGCGACCCCGGAATACACAGCAGTGCGAGCTCTTACGGAGACAACTGGATTAAAGGTGAGCGAAACAAATTTACGCCTTTTAGGGACGGAGTCTTCCGGACAGAATAAGCGCTACGTGTATATCGCTCGCGTTCGACCCGGATCGATACCGGACGCTACGTCAACTTCTCGGGCAGTATGGGCTACCTGGAAGGAATTAATTTCGGCACGGCGTACGGGTTATCTAGTCTGTGGAGAACAGCAGTTCCCTCTTCGTTACGAGACTTTTGGGAAACCGATCGACGGGTGGATGAACAAGAACGTCCGACTAGAAGACAGTGTTCCTGCGACGCTACATGTATCCACAACCCAGTCTGGAACAAGTCTGTTAGTGTTGGGAGGCACCTTACGCGGACATCGATGCCGTATTTTGGTTGACTCTGGCGCTTCGGAAAATTTCTGCAAGGCTGAGTGGGTACGGGAGCATCACATCCCGACAGTTACTGGAGAGAAATACCGGATAAAATTGGCAGATGGTAGTACAACTACGACTCGCCAGCGACTACGGAATGAAGTGCTCACAGTAGGGACCCTGGACATACGTCTGGACGCAATTACGACAGAACTGGACAAATTCGACATCATCCTCGGTCAACCTTGGTTACAAGCCGTCAACCCGGATATAGATTGGTCTACTAAAACGATTCGCGACCGTAAAACTGGCGAAGCTATGGTGTCTGGCGACGAGTACACCGTACCTGTGACAGTACATCACTTGGAGGCGGATGCGATGGCAAAGCTGCTTAGACAACAACCAGCAGACCTCTTCGTGATTGGACTACGAGAAGTACAGGACGCGGTCGACGACATCAACACTGATCAACAACCTGAGTGGACGACTTCGTTACGAGATTCCCTGAATGAGTTTACGGACATTATCAAGGAGCCTGACGGTCTACCGCCAACTCGCGAGTGCGACTTTGAAATTAATTTGGAGTGCGATGAACCACCTAAGGAGCGAACGTACCGTATGTCACCAGCAGAACTCCGGGAGGTTCAAGTACAGTTGCAAGACTTACTCGCAAAAGGCTGGATTCGTCCGTCTAAATCTCCGTATGGTGCCCCGATTTTATTTGTACGCAAGAAGGATGGTACCATGCGTATGTGCGTAGACTACCGGAAACTCAACGACCTCACGAGGAAAGACCGAACACCGTTACCCCGGATTGATGAGTTACTCGACTCGCTATATGGGGCTCACTATTTCAGCACGCTGGACCTGTATAAAGGCTATCATCAAGTTCGAGTCAAGGAGCGCGACATACATAAGACAGCATTCCGAACTCATTACGGATTGTTCGAATACTGCGTTCTACCCTTTGGACTTTGTAACGCCCCAGCTGGATTCCAAGCGATGATGAATCGAGTTTTGGCCCCGTATCTTGGCAAGTTCTGCGTGGTATATCTGGACGACGTGTTGATCTACAGTAAGACGGCCGACGAACACCTCGAGCATATTCGACTCGTGTTACGAGAGCTGCAGCGACACCAGTTGCATATCAAACTCTCTAAGTGTTACTTCGGACGATCGAGCGTCAATTTTCTTGGGCATGTGGTGGAAGCTGGACAGATCCGAATGGACCCCGACAAGGTGGAGGCAGTACAGAATTGGCCCCGACCGAAATCAGTGACTGAAGTACGTGGATTTCTGGGACTTGCTGGATATTACCGGAGGTTCATCAACCAATTCGCAACCCTAGCAACCCCATTAACGGACCTGACCAAGAAGACACCGGAATTTCGCTGGACCTCTCAAGCCGAGTCAGCATTCGAGCAAATTAAAGACGCGATGGTACGTGCACCAGTACTGGTAATTCCTGACACTTCTCCTAATGCAAGGTACACACTGTACACAGATGCTTCTGGATTCGCAGTAGGAGCTGTGTTGTTACAAGACCAAGGTATTGGATTACAACCTGTTGCGTACCATGCTCGAAGGATGAACAAGCATGAGGTACACTATCCTGTCCACGAACAAGAGCTACTGGCAGTTCGCGACGCTCTACTGAAGTTCCGTTGCTACTTAGATGGCGCGGCGGGATTTACAGTAATTACGGACCACGACACGTTGCGACACTTCTTTCGACAGCGCGATTTGTCTACTCGACAGGTGCGATGGCTTCAAGTTCTAGCACCTTACCAGCGACAGATGGACATCGTATACAAGAAGGGAGCAGTCAACCAGGCAGACGCTCTGTCTCGCCGACCTGACCTGAAGAACTCATTACAGAAGCTGCAACTGTTACGCGATTGGACCAACGACGAAGCAGAATGCGAGTTACACGCGCAGATGTTTTCCCTGGAATCCCGGTTACATCCTGACTCTGGACTTCATGAGGAAATCAAAAGCGCTTATGATTCGGATAAATACCTGCTTACCCGGAAATCTCTGCCTACCTGGCTGGTACGTCAATCTAACGGACTCTTGTACGCCTACGGGACAAGACTGTATGTTCCGAACGTCTCTACATTACGATCAAGAGTACTGTACGAACTACACGACGCACCGACCGCGGGACACCCTGGTATTATTCGACTATTGGCAGCAGTAACCCGGACGTTTTGGTGGCCTAACATGAAGCGGACAGTACAACACTATGTACGCAGCTGTGTTACCTGTCAACGCAACAAGGCAGCGCGACACAAGCCTTATGGACTCCTTCAATCGCATGAGGTACCGACCAGACCCTTTGAGCATATATCGCTTGACCTGATTACGGACCTTCCTGAGTGCGATGGGTATGATGCTGTGGTGGTATTCGTCTGTATGCTTACGAAACGGACGATTGTCGAGCCAATTACGAAAACGATTACAGCGGAACAATTAGCAAAAGTTATGCACCGCGCTGTTTTTCGACATTTTGGCTTACCACGGAAATTAATATCCGATCGAGATCCCCGGTTTATGAGCGACTTCTGGCAAACCCTATTTAGGGCTGTTGGCACCAAGCTTAATATCTCTACGAGCTATCACCCCCAGACAGATGGCCAAACTGAACGAGTAAACCAGACATGGGAGCAAGTCATACGATGCTATGTGCACCCCTTGCACGACGACTGGGTTCAACACCTTACCAACGTGGAGTTCGCGATCAACGCAGCGGTTTCTACGTCAACGACTATGTCTCCATTTAAGGCGACGCTAGGATTTGAGCCGACATCTCCAACGACGGCTACATTTGAAGATAACGAGCCTAGCCGTACTTTACCGGAGCAAGTGAAGATTCTGGTCGAGATGCACAGATTTGCCCACGACTGCGTCAAAGCAGCCCAGGCACACATGCAAGACGCTGCAAATCGGCACCGGTTACCAGTACCTTTTACAGTTGGCGACAAGGTTAAGCTCAAGGCGACAAATCTACGGTTTGTACAACAGCCATGTTCTAAACTACGCGACCGCTACATTGGACCGTTTCTCATTACGGAGGAAGTTTCCCCGGTTGCATTTCGGCTTAAGCTACCCCCTGGAGTACGGATTCACGATGTTGTACACGCCAGTCTACTGGAAAAATGGAATGCAGAACCAGAACAGGCCAACAGTGCGCAGCCAATCCCGATTGTGCACGATGCGAAGCGATTTGAAGTCGACAAAATACTCGACGTGGCTTTTAACTCCAATGGCACGGGACTTTTATTTAAGGTCCGCTGGGCAGCACCGTTCAACGTACCTAGCGAGGACACTTGGGAACCCATGCGAGGAGTCAACCACTTAAACATCTTTTCCGAATTTCTTCGAACGGATGTTTATCGAGAATTTTCTGGCACCCCTGACTTTGTCAGATTTCGCAATCGCTGGCCTGCAAGAACCCCCAAGAAACCAAGACCCTGAGTACTGCACAGCGAGGACGCTGGTGCTTAAGGAGGGGAGAGTGTCATATCCTAGCCATTTAGCTAAGTGCTAGTATCTGACATTATTTGTTTCCTCTAAATGGTACCTGTATCTTAGCGATATTCAGTGACTCTTTATTTGTCATCACGGCAGTACAACTGTATCGCCGTATTTTCCCTCGACAGTACAGAGTTACTAGCAGTATCTCTTCTAGATAGTTCTTTTCTAGATAGTTCTAAGAGCTTGTGTGATAAGGTTAGGTAGACGGTACAGGTAACCTGAGTTAACCTGTATCACTAGTAATAGTTTGGTTTAGTTAGCAGACAGCACAAGCTACAGGTTCTAAGGCTGTTTCTAGAACAACTGCGGTGTGGGTATTTAAGATAGGGACTTACTGGTAGAGGTGAGAGACCGGTACAGAATAGAATTACGCCACACCCAGACTGTAAGAAACCCTGTTCCTAAGACAATCTTATTAATTCTCTCTACGCTGTATAATTAGATCCAGAGATTAGGTTCTACTATTAGTCTAAGGTTGCCATCTTAGCCTAACCAAAGTAGCACCTCACATGCACGCTTTCGTTGTTGCTTTATTTGTTAAACGGTGGTTGATTCAGTCAAGATGGCTTGTGTTGGACCCGGTAATTACGTAGTGGTCGTACTGCATGTCGGAGGTTCCAAAGCCTCTGACACTAAGCTCGTTCTAAAGCGTGAACCCCGTACTTGTAAAACTTGGTTTCTTGCCGGTTCGATCTTACCTAACGAAGAGCATGTCGTTGCCGTTCGCGAGTTGCTCGAGGAAACTTGCCTTACTTTGACTCCCGACAATTTAACCCTATTGAGTAACAATCAAGTTCCATTGTCGTTACTTGAAGGGAGACACCATCATGTTTACGTCTTCTCGGCATATGTTCCGCTACCCTTTGTGGCAACTATCTTACGCACTCATGCTAAGGTCGAGCAAGCTGCTATTGTTCAGTCGACCATTAATCCGGATGGTACTTACGTCGTTCTAGAATCAACTTACATTGACGGTTTTTCGCTTACGCCGACTATGAATGGGCTACTTCCTTCAATTACACGTAAATTTGAGTTACTTAATTTTATGTACGTGGCTCAATGAGAGACTTTTCGAAGAGTCGTGACTACCAATTACTTGCATTGTCACCAAGACACGTCGTTGCCGAGGCAATTTCTTTTCTACTCTCGTTTTTCAACTGCCGACTCTGGCCATGTGTAGATGTCAACCAGAGCTTAAAGCAACCAACTATGTTGATAAACGCCGACTGATTAACGCATGATAGTTCCGGCCCTTACAACTAACTTTACTAGGTGGACTGCAACTCTTACGGAGACGCGGCGTAAAGCTACAATTAATTACCGCTACCAATCACGCCGTGACGCACGTGAGCTTGAAGATTTGCTCGAGGCTCAACTTGAACGCTTCGCCACACTCGGGATCTACGCCCACTCGTACAACGTTGTTGTGTGGGTTACGTCTCATTTCT
This sequence comes from Tetraselmis chui, assembly GCA_026401115.1. Classification (NCBI taxonomy): domain Eukaryota; kingdom Viridiplantae; phylum Chlorophyta; class Chlorodendrophyceae; order Chlorodendrales; family Chlorodendraceae; genus Tetraselmis; species Tetraselmis chui. The sequence goes on along the minus strand of JAPMLY010001899.1, from coordinate 21,637 downwards.
CTAGACCTTTGAACAATTGGCGGCTCAATCGTAAACAACAGGCAGCTATTCCAAACTCTTTCGACTCTCTGGTGGTTGGGTTTAGGGTTTCACAAACGTCTCTTTTGCCTAACATCCGAGATGACGCAATTAACGCCCAGCTTGAACGTACGCAAGGAACCTAAGTTACGCCGACTACACTCATATGTTCAACGACTATTAACGAAGATCCCGCCAACCTCTTACGGACAATCTTCATGGCGTTCGATTCGGCATTGGGCTATAGCTCATCTTTGACTTCAGACAAAAGCCAAAGACTAATCGTTCGTAGAAAAGTGGGCACACTTAATAACCCTTGGTGGAGCTACATTTGTTTTGAACGACCTCGTAACTAATTCGCCACATCTGGGTCGTGCTAGGCCAACAACTACGTAGTCGACTTCCCATGGAGGAGGACAACCCACCAGAATGCGACCTAACGATGATCCGATGGTCGAGGCCTCAAGACGTTGGCAACAAGGCGAAATATCATGGCTTGGACAAGGTCGTGGTCGTGGCAATGAAGGCCGTGGTGGCCGTGGTCCAACTTCTCCAAACACTAGCCAAATTGACTTCAACGCCATCGTTGGAGCTTTAACCCCGCAAGAGCGCAAGCGACATCAAGAGGAGGGGCTTTGCTTCAAGTGCCACAACAAGGGCCACCAAGTCTATAAATGCCCGGAGCTTAAAGGCAAGGAGGCGATGGGTGCTCCACCGAAGCGGAAATGATGGTGGCAAGGCTGCTCATCATACGAGCTAGAGCAGGCGGCTACATTTACGGGTCGTCTTGAGACACTACTTGCGAAAGAGGTGGTCGAACCACACTCGACACTTCCTTTGACTACATTCGTGACACCTACAAAATTAGTAGAAGGTCGTCGTAGTGAGAACAAGCAGAGAGAGAGAGGCGTAGACATGTAACCATACGTTCGATTGATTGGAAATTGGTTTGGTTCATTTTCAAACCTCCGCACGCACGATTTGACTTCACCTTGGAGGGTTGTGCTAATGATGAAGGTTTTAACTCGCACGGTGACCTACCTCAATGTTCGCCGAGTGATTCGATTATGAAGAGAGATTTGAGTGGTGAGCGCATGTTCATCAATCTACCCTTGGAGTTAGCGTAATTTATCGGACGTCGATTCGAGAGTTTTAGGCGTACAGCCCCGACATCTTTGATGGCTATTTTTGTTCTTCCTAAATGGGCTAAGTTCAACGAGCTTTCTCGACACTATAAACACTACAAAGAATTCCCACTGAGGACACACTTGTTTACTTGTCTGTCGTTGGACGATCCTACCCATCAAAGGATGGTTGCTCCATCTCCATGGCATGTTCAATTAAGGATATTCGACGCGGATTGTGATTTATACGATCTAGCTCCGACCACAATTTCCGATGAAGCCTATTGAACCATGCAAACACGGTTAGTGTGGAAGAGATCTCACGCAAACGTAGTTAGAGTCACAGTCACGCAAACATGATTGTCACAAAGACAATCAGCCTACAGGCGTGGTGTCGGGACATCAGAATTGAGAGAGTTGTAGCCTAGCGACAGCTCTTTACCGAGTCAAGCAATTTATCGGTATGTCCGATCTAGACATGTACTAAGCATATCTAGAGTAGCTTACAGTAGCTATCTGCAACTAATACTTATACGGTATTACTTACAACACTCCCCCTGAAGGTAGCTACGGGATGAAGCGTTGCATTGGGTCTTGTCCTCCAAGGATCGCACTTCGGTGTCTTGCCGGTGCAGGTCCTGGGAGGGGTTTGGTGAGCATGTCAGCCACCATCTGGTCAGTGGGGAGGTACCTCAACTTGATGGTTCCCTGCTCCACGTGGTCTTTGAGGAAGTGCCACTTCAGACCGATGTGCTTAGTCCTCTCGCTGACCAAGGCATTCTGGGAGTATGCAATGGCGCTTTGGTTGTCCTCCCATATGGTGGTGATTTCAGTGATGGGGGAGTTGAAGATTTCCCTCATGAGTTGTCGGAGGTGGAGTCCCTCCTTGGTGGCGTCAGCCGCAGAGTAGTACTCGGCTTCACACGTGGATTGAGCCACACAAGTCTGTTGTTTGGACTTGTAACTGATGGGCCCGCGTCCGAGGGTGAAGAGATAGCCGGAGCGAGACTTGCGGGTGCTGATGTCGTTGGCCCAGTCAGCGTCGGCAAAGCATGTGAATTGGAGGATGTGGTCCAGGCCCCCCCCCCCCAACGTCAGGCGCATGTCGATGGTGCCATGAAGGTAGCGGAGGACCTTTCTCAGAGCCTCCAAGTGTGCCTCTGTGGGTGAGGCTTGGGCGGAGCCGAGGATGCTCAATGCCGTGGAGACATCGGGGCGCGTGTACACGGCTGCGTAATGGAGGCTGCCCATGAGGTTGGGGTAGACGTCCTTGGCCACCCCGGTGAGAGAGGGCGAGGTCATGTGCGCGAGGCCAGCGAGAAAGCCCGGGTCCATGGGAAGTGACGACGGCTAAGAGTCGGACATGCCGTACTTGGCGAGTATGTCGCGTAGGTACTTGGATTGGTCCAGCGAGATGGTGCGCGTGGAGCGATCGCGGGTAATGTGCATGCCGAGGAGTTGGGAGAGGTCGCCGAGGTCCTTGATCTTGAACCGTGCTCCGAGTTGAGCTTTGAACGATGCGAGCCAAATGGCATCATTGCAGGCCGCGGGAATGTCATCAACGTACAAGGCGATCATGGCGAAAACGTGACCGGTGCGGTAGATGTATATGCACTGGTCGGAGACGCATTGTTACCATCCATGGTCGACGAGCCATGCACGAAGTAGCATGTTGAACTCGCGGGGGGACTGTTTAAGGCCGTAGAGGCAGCGCTTGAGGTGACACACTTTGGACGTTCCATCGGTGAAGCCGAGGGGCTGGCGGATGTACACGTCTTCCCGGATGGGAGCGTAGAGAAACGTTGTGTCGATGTCAAGCTGGCAGAGTTCAAGGTCGCGGGCGGCTGCGATGGTCAGGAAGAGACGCAGGCTGGCCATGCGGATGATTGGGGCGAACGACTCTGTGTAGTCCAGTCCAGCGCGCTGGCTGCACCCCTTGGCGATGAACCGCGCTTTGAAGCGGGAGACGTCGCCGGCGGTATCCGACTTAACTTTGAAGATCCACATGTTGTTAACGACCATTCGGTCTGGGCGGAGGTCCACAAGTTCTCACATGCCGTTGGTGATGAGAGAGGAATACTCATGCTGCATAGTTGCTTGCCACTGGGGGGCTTGGGCGTTGTCCAGCGCAGCCCGGTAGGATTTCGGTTCGACACACTCCCGGGCGGAGAGGAGGGCGACGGCAGTAGAGGACGTGCCGGAAGGTGTGTGGGGGGGACCCGTGATAAGGTCGGGGACGTGAGGGTGCTCAAATATGTCCTCTTGAGCTTTGCCTTGTTCATGATCACAACACGCCGTCACGAGGGTCGGGGGGTAGTCGGACAAGTGGGCAACCATATTGCCGTATCGAATGGGGTCTGAGCGGAGCCGAGCATGGCGAGGGGCTGCGGGGGGGCATCTTCATGGACCGGTTGAGGGCTTCCTTGTCGAAGCCGGGGGCTTGGTGTGCCGCTCGGCCGATGACTACCGGGTCAATGGTGGGGCGACGACCGCCACGGGTGGTGTGGTCGCCACTCTGGGCTGGGGGAGAATGCCGTCCATGGAATGGGCCCATAACCTATTGAACCATGCAAACACGGTTAGCGTGGAAGATAACTCACGCAAACGTAGTTACAGTCACAGTCACGCAAACACGACAGTCACAGAGACAACAAGCCTACATGCGTGGTGTCGGGACAACAGAAGTGAGAGAGTTGTAGCCTAGCGACATCTCTGTACCGAGACAAGCAATTTATCGGTACGTCCGATCTAGACATGTACTAATCATATCTAGAGTAGCTTACAGTAGCTATCTACAACTAATACTTATACGGTATTACTTACAACAAAGCCACCAAGGTACCTATTGCACCAAACGCCCCGGAAGAGCCCATCGCTACGCTAAGACAATTTTCCCCGGAAGCTACCGTACTTTTGACGGACCTCAAAGAAGCTGGACCCATGATTCGAACTGAGCTCATTGTGAAAACGCTTGATGGCGGACAGCAATTTTTTGGATTTGTCAACTGTGTTGCGACTCTTGGCTTCGTGTCTCAAGACTTCGTAAGACTCTTTTCTTTGACAACTCGTAAGTCTCATGCCAAGACTCCATTTAGAATTGCCAATGGTCAACGTGTGAAGTCCTCGACGGTCTATGACATCACCTTAGAGCTGGCTCGCCGCGAGTTTCAACGGAATTTTTGCGTCTTACGTGATTTACGCGCGGCTGATCCGGTACTCGGTTTACCATGGCTTGACGACGAACATGCCTCTTTACAATTCGGCACGACGCGTGTTTTTACGCGCGTGGATAGAGCAAAAGTGGAGACTCGGATCGAGGAGCGACGTCCTGAGTGCCTCCTAATGTCATGTGACAAGATTTAGAAACTCGTGCGCAAGACGCGCCGCAGCTGGGGACGCAACGCTGAATTTGAAGTGATGAACATCTGGCCAACACTGGAAAAGTCAGGGGATTTTCACAATGGAGACGAGCTTATTGCACAAAAACGTAAAAATTTCCGGTCGTTGCTCTACGGTGACTTCCCGGAGTTACTGCAACAAGTGGATTCACCGCAGGTAAGCCGACAGTGGGATCATCCCATCGACACAACTAGCCCGATGAAGCGTCCGCGTCTTAACAAATTGTCACCCACGGAGCGCGCTGAGCTTAATCGGCGACTCAAAGACGCAGTGGAGGCGGGCTTTTGGTTCGACACATTCACAGTGAGTTCGGCTCGCCATTTCTTTTCGTGCTCACAGATGATGGCTCGCTTCCACTAAGCATTGACTACCGCGGTCTTAACGAGGTTTCGCCTAAAGACGCTTACCCACTTCCGCAGGTGGATGACGGACTTAAGGACGCGAATTTTAACACACACACACACACACACACACACACACACACACACACACACACACACACACACACACACACACACACACACATACACACACACACACACACACACACACACACACACACACACACACACACACACACACACACACACACACACACACACACACACACACACACACACACACACACACACACACACACACACACACATCGACCTGGCGTTTGGTTTTTGGCAAGTCATCCGTGTGCGTGAACTAGACATGAACAAAAGAGTGTTACAAACTCTTGATGGCATACTAGAGTGGGTTGCCATGCCGTTCGGACTTTGCAACGCGCCAGCTACGTTCCAGCGAATGATGACTGACATTTTACACAAGTTCGATATTGTCTACCTCGACGACGTCTATGCCGTCATTTGCACGCTAGAGGACATGGAGCACTTGCGTCTTGTTCTCCAACGCTTCAAAGATGAGGGCTTGAAGTAACGCCTTAATAAGTGATTCCCCGGTCTTTAAGAAATGGAGTCCATGGGCTACAATGTGTCAGCCGGCAAATTTTCAGTTTCGACAAAGAAAGTCGAGACCGTTGCATAAGGAGGCTCGCAGTTTCGTACAATTCTGCAACTTCTACGCCGGATCCATCATTTTAGCGACCTTACCGCACCATTGACGGACTTCCTGCTGAAGTCCTAGCTATAGAAGGTTACGCTTACTCATGCTTGTTTGGAAGTCTTCGAAACTCTGAAGTCACTCCTCATTTCCGCGCCATGCTTGATCCTTCCGGAGGTTAGCTCGGACGCGACGTTCACCATAGCTACAGTTGCTTCGACAGTGGAGATTGTAGTAGTCATGTTGCAAGCCCAAGGAGGGGGAGTTCAACCAAATTCTTACGGGGCGCGTAAGCTAAATCCTCGTGAGCGTGGCAACACCTATTCTGCGCACGATATAGAAGTTTTGGCCGTATGCGAAGCGGTCAAGCATTGCAGGTGTTACCTTGAAGACTACTCTAAGCTACTTGTCGTAATAAACAACGACACACTGCGATATATGCTCATGCAACAAGCGGCAAGCACGTTACCTACGAAAGTTGCAACCATTTGTGGGTTCGATGACGCTTGCGTACCATAAGGGAGCCCTAAACGAAGATGGTCCCTTAGGTCGGCGACCATACTTCGTACCTCATACCAAAGTTCCATTGTTTTGGGACGGCGAGGTTCCGTCACATGCAGATTTACGACGGAAGACCCATCCGTTGTTAAAAGACGCGTAGTTAAACTATGCTAACGATTAGCACGTTGCGGTTGAGCCATGAGCTCGCTGATCTCATTCGGAAGGGGTGCTCCCAAGACTCGTTTAATGGAGACGAAAATGAGTGGACGAAAGACAGCCGGATTGAAGCGAGAGCTGGGTACAATTGGCGAATCGATCACCTTTGTGTCTCACGGAACTATGAGTTCCGACTAGATTGATCACATAGTTGCACGATGTTTCGTCGGGCGGTCACAGAGGAGTTGCTAGCACTCTTGCAAAAGCGCTCGACAGATTCTGGCGGAAACGAATTCGCCAAGATGTGAAAGATTTTTGTGAGCGCTACGTCATGTGTCGACGAGCAAGGATTCAACCACATATGTCTCCGACTCTTTACCCATTACATGTTCCACCAAGACCGTGGCATATAGTTTGTCTTGACTACTTGACACACTTACATGTGAGCAACGGTTTTGACAAAGTGCGGATTGTGGTCCACCATCTTACTCGAATGGCCCATTTCCTGTCGTGCACAGAGAGCGTAAAATCAAAGGAAACTCCTAATTTGTTTTTATAGGTAATCTACCGATTACACGGACTATCTCGAGTACTTGTCACTGATCGCAACAAAAAGTTCGTCTATGGCTTTTGGCAGACCCTTTGGAGACGTCTCGTAACTCGTCTCAACATGTCTTCCCGTCGACACTCGGAGACGGGTGGACTAACGGAGCGTGTCCACAACACGTTTCAGTATCTTCTACGTTGTTTCTTTTGCTGCGACGGGTCAAGCTAGACATATTTGCGTACAACGCCACTCGTGCGCTCGGAATTGAGCATACACCCTTCGAGTCTAATTTTGGGTTCTCTATTGACGACCCCCCTTACCTAATGCTCAGCATGCGACCTTCGATTCCGGTTTCGTAGGACGCGTCATAGCAGTTAAGATTGTTACAAGAAATGCACGCTCTTGTACGCTCGGTGTTATAGCTACAAAAGGATGAGATGCAAGCTCGTTAAGAACCGTCGACAGCCCCGCCCTATGTGAGACAAGGTGACCATTGTTACAAAGAATATCTTCTTTCGCGGACAGCCTAACATGAAGCTGCGTGATCGACAGCTTGGACCCTTTAAAGTTGAGGAGCAGATTAGGGAACACACCTACGGATTGAGACTGCCAACATCAGTACGCTTACACCCGGTGTTTCACGTCAACAATTTACGACCATCCTCTACAACTTCGTGGCGACCAGCTGTCCCGGTTACCGTTCCATAAGGAGACGATGACGAATTCGACGTCTCCCACATCTTTGTTGTGTGCATCAAGTTATCGTTATTACCTTGACGTCGAGGGGAATATTTGCTCTTCATGACGCACTTTAGTGATGATGACATTCGAATTGTGAGACACCGACTGATCGAGGTCCATCGTACAATGGCGTTACAAGATTTATTGGAGACGCCCAATGGCACAAGTATACCAAGACTCAAGCGTACATTGATGTGGCGGTTAGCCTCCTTAAGCTTAACGCTAGCACAAATCAGTTCTAATCTGTCTAGTTCTCTCGTTGCAAGATGGCAAAATGATGTTGTCGAGAGAGATGCTAGTGAAAGATTTCTCACTGCTTGTACTTAAGCAATATATGTTGTAAGTGAACAATGGAATTGTTAAATGGTTCTGTCACCTCCCTCTACTGCATTGGGCTTAAATAGGTCTCTGCCCAGTTAGCTTACGCCTCGTTGCTTCGCTTACGTGTCAGGCGTTAGGGCTGTCTAACCGTCGTCATCTGTCCAGAGACGCGGCCTGCCTAGCATTGGGTTTCACGACGCGGCTCCTTGTGCTTCGGAGAACTCGCTTAGGCGCGTCATCTGGCTAGTTAGATTAACTGTGCATATATGTACGTACCGGGAGGTACTGGTCGTACAATAGCATCAGTACCCTTATGAATATTGCAGTAGCGACGTACCCACGTTTGTACGTCCGTCCGATGGAAAAGCACGAATTGGAATTAGTAACGAGTACATGTACAATGTCCTGCAATGTACTTTTGCATGACAGTACTCGTCACACTCGTACCCTCCCCCTCTTGACAGATCTTTGAGGCCGCCGCGAGGCAGACCTCCGTGGTCTAAGCTTCTTTATTGAAGGAGTTACTGGGACTCAGGAATGCGCGATGGGTAAGCGTGCATGAAGTCAATGTACGCCTGAGTCTTGGCAAACTTGTGCCATTGGGGCGTCTCCAAGAAATCTTGTAACGTTGTTGTCTGGTGTACTTTATTCAACACCTGCCAGACAGCTAGAATGTCGTCATCGATGAAGTGTGTCATGAAGAGCAGATATTTGCCTCGTCGTCCAGGTAGCGATTTGATGCACACAGCAGAGATGTGCGAGACATCAAATTCCTCGTCGTCTCCTTCATGTATAGTTACCGGAACAGCTGGTCGTAGCGCAGCGGTAGATCAGGGTCGTAAATTGTTGACATGGAACACAAGATGTAAGCATATTGTCGCTGGGAGTTTTAATCTGTAATTGTGTTTCCCAATTTGCTCTTCCACTGAAAAAGGTCTAGGCTGTTTGTCTCTAAGTTTCCGGTTCGGTTGTCCACGCAGAAAAAGGTTTGCTGTGACGACTGACACCTTGTCTCCTCTGGCGAAGTGTGGCGCTGTAGACGGTTCTGTGCGCGCTTGCATCTCGTCCTTGTGTAGCTGTAACACTGAGCGTACCAGAATATGCACGTCCTGTAACAATCTTAACCGTTCTGCTGCGTCTTGCGAAACTATGATTGAAGGTCGCATGCTAAACAACAGGTCAAGAGGCTCCTAAGGAGTGAAGCCAAAATTAGCCTCAAACGGTGTGTGCTCAATTCCGAGTGCACGCAATGCGTTGTACGCAAATTCCACTTGTGGTAGTAGCGTTATCCAATCAGAGCCATCATAGCAACAAAAGCAACGAAGAAGCTGCTAAAACGTGTTGTTCACGCGTTCTGTTAGTCCGTTTGTTTCTGGATGTCGACTGGAAGACATGTTCAGGCGCGTTCCAACGCGTCGCCAACGTGTCTGCCAAAAGGCACTGACGAATTTCGAGTCGCGGTCACTTACCAGCACACGGGGCAGTCCATGCAAACGGTAGACTCCATGTAAAAACAAAGTTGCAGTTTCTTCGGCAGTAACAGTCTCTGTACATGGCAGAAAATGGGCCATTCGAGTTAGATGGTCTACTACAATCAGCACATTGTTAAAGCCATTGCTCTCATGTAAGTGTGTCAAGTAGTCAAGACAAACTATATGCCACGGTCTGGGTGGAACAAATAGTGGGTAAAGAGTCGCAGCCGTCTGCGGTCGAATCTTTGCTCGTCGACATACGACGCAGCGTTCGCAAAAATCTTTCACATCTTGGCGATTTCGTTTTTACCAGAATCTGTCGAGTGCTTTAGCAAGAGTGCTAGCTACTCCTCTGTGACTAGCTGACGAACTTTCGTGCAGCTCTGTGATCAATCTCAGTTGGAGCTCAGAGTTATGTGGAATACAGAGGCGATCGAGGCGCCAAAAATATACCATAGAGTCCCTCCTCCATGTTCTTCTTGCGCTCATCGGATGTCATTGCATTTGCGATTGCATTGAAGTCAATACGGCCAGTGTTTGAAGATGGTTGACCTCGACCACCACCTTGATTGTTGCCTCCACGTCCACGACCTCGACCACGGCCACCACCATTGCGCTTCCAAATCTTAGAGGCTCCGACGAGGGGGTCGTCATAGTTGCGTTTCTTAATAGGATGAGCAGACGGGCCAACTGAAGACCGCATGCTACCGAGTTCCGGGGAATCCGTTACGACGTCGTTCAAGAAATTCTGCAGCTCCACCAGAGTAACGTTGTAACCTCTTTGAGCTCGGTGTGACTTCGCTTGATTCTTTAACGTCGAGTTTGCCAGACCGTTGATGAAGCGCACGCACTGCACATCGGCCGTTAGGTTCTGACGAGACCGACGTAAGAAGTCGTTGTACTGTTTGGTGTAGACGGCGTAACTCGTCATGTTGCTCTGCGTAAGGTTGAGCAAAGCATTAATCGCGTCATCTTGGATGTTCGGGAGAAACGTAGTCTTGCGTAACTCCGCGACAAACAGGTCATAGGTAGACGGAATAGCGGCTTGGTTTTTACGGTTCAGCAACCACCCATTCAGATGTTCAGAGAATTGTGACGTAACCCAGATAACCGAGTCGTACGAATCAGCCGTAATGCCAAGTAAGAGAAAACGTTGAGGTTGTGCCTCGAGCCAATCCTCCAACTCACGAGCGTTGTTACCAAACTGAAACGGGGAGTTAATTGCAGCCTTACGCTGCGTCTCCATAAGGGTCACATGCAGTCCAGCCATGCTCCGTGTAGGCATTGGCAGTCCCACACGTAAATCCGTCGGCGTTTCACCACACAATTGATTGATGTGTCCACGAATCAGTAGCCAGACAAGACCAGAGTCAACCGACGTAAACCGGGAGTACATGAAGAACTGTCTTGAGATAGTCATGTCGTCATGAAGGAGTACTTGGGACGAATAGACTGCACGACGAAAAGTCTCCCATTGAGTCACGTAGCCGAAGTGAAGTAACTCGCTATTATGTTTCACATCAGGAAGTAACCCCGTATGAGCGGGCGTAAGATTCAGACCGCCAATCTCAAGCGTTTCCGGGACGACGTAAGAACCATCCGGATTAATCGTAGACTAGGTAGTAATTGCTTGCTCGAGCTGAGGAGGAGTACGCAAGTGACTCGTTGCAAACGGAACGGGAATATAAGCCGAGTACACGTAAACAATCTGCTGTCCTTTAGGTAACGGAACTCGAACAGGTGCGTCACTCAACAGCGTCAAATCATCCGGTGTCAAAGTAAGGCCGGTTTCCTCGTGTATCTCACGAACAACAGCATCAACAGGCGCTTCGTTAGCTGTGACAGAGCCAGCCGGGAACCAAGTTTTACCGGTTCGAGGCTCACGTTGTAACACTAGCTTCACGTTCGACAATTTAGTCCCTCCGACATGAATTACGAGTACCACGTAATGTCCAGGTCCAACAGAAGCCATATCGAGTCAATCAAACAACGTCGACCAACTTGCTCCGAAACCAATGTGGCGGTGAGCCTCCTTAAGCTAAACGCTAGCACAAATCAGTTCTAATCTGTCTAGTTCTCTCGTTGCAAGATGGCAAAATGATGTTGTCGAGAGAGATACTAGTGAAAGATGTCTCACTGCTTGTACTTAAGCAATATATGTTGTAAGTGAACAATGGAATTGTTAAATGGTTCTGTCACCTCCCTCTACTGCATTGGGCTTAAATAGGTCTCTGCCCAGTTAGCTTACGCCTCGTTGCTTCGCTTACGTGTCAGGCGTTAGGGCTGTCTAACCGTCGTCATCTGTCCAGAGACGCGGCCTGCCTAGCATTGGGTTTCACGACGCGGCTCCTTGTGCTTCGGAGAACTCGCTTAGGCGCGTTATCTGGCTAGTTAGATTAACTGTGCATATATGTACGTACCGGGAGGTACTGGTCGTACAATAGCATCAGTACCCTTATGAATATTGCAGTAGCGACGTACCCACGTTTGTACGTCCGTCCGATGGAAAAGCACGAATTGGAATTAGTAACGAGTACATGTACAATGTCCTGCAATGTACTGTTGCAGGACTGTACTCGTCACATTGACTTCATGCACGCTCATCCAACGCGCATTCCTGAGTTCCATTAACTGCTCGAGTAGAGGAGCCTAGATCACGAAGGCCCGTCTCGCGACATGCTTCAACATATGTCAAAAGGGGGAGGGTGCGAGTGTGACGAGGAGAGTCATGCAATAGTACATTGCATGACATCCTTCATGTACTCGTGACTAAATCCAATTCGTGCGTTTCCATGGGAAGGAAGTATTAAACCGTGGGCACATCGCAACTGCACGTTAGCGAGGGTATTGATGCGCACTGTACTACCAGTACCTCCCGGTACGTACATGTGCTCACATTAAATTCGACCAACCAGACGATGCGCTAAACGAGGTTCCCAATGCATAACGAGGTTCCCAATGTTGAGTGAGCCGCGTCGCTATAGCTTCTTGGCAACGGTTGGAGAGCCCTAGCACCTAGCGCGAGGACCAAGCGAGAGCGGATGCAAGCTAACTAGGCGAAAGCTATTTAAGCGTAGTGCAATAGAGGGAGGTGACATAATCTTTTAACAATTCCTTTGTACGATTACAATATTATTTTAAACACTAAACAGTCAAACATCTTCTCATCTCCCCCTCCATCTGCACTTCTACATGCCGTGACAACAATAACAAGCTAAACTAAACAGATTTGTGTATGCAGTTAACTTTCATAAGGCAAACTGCCACAACATCTTTGATCCGACCAAAAAAACTCGTGCACTACTCATGGTTATAAAGCACGCCTTTCATACTTGCGGCCCACCACCAACTGCTAGATCAACCCCTTGACGTTTTCAGGTCCGACTCCGGAAATCTCCAACACGCGCTCTACCTATTCTTACGTCGACGGTCCGTCGATGCGATATATGCTCCGGACCTTGCTTGCGGCAATTTGCCCCCTTGTGGTATAAGGCTTGGGTTGATAGAGCCATCATTGACGATGCGGGATTCCGCATTTTGTAAAATTGCCTTGATCTCCAATTATCGTTCGTTAAGCTATCCCTTCATTTCCGTGAGCTTTGCTTGGCGAGCACGCACATTCATGTTATAGTGAAGTATATTTGCAGGACTCGTACGGTCTTAATACTAGCTAAATTTCGCACTATTGTCCAAGGAACTTGGTGTGCACCCGCAGTTGTACAAACCAATGTGATTTGCTCAAGACAATTACTATTGAACAATCGTACTAACACTAAGATTTTCTAAGCGTCAAGACGCGTGTGTCCGAGGCAGCCCGTCTCATCACGCGACGTTTAGCCGACGACTGCGTAACGCTTCAAAAATGAGAGCGAGCTAGACTGGCATTCGTGAGCTAGCGCAGTGGAGCATGGAAGTATGAATTACTTCCCGTTTTATTCTTTAATCAAATACATCACCTACGTTGCAACCTTCACGCTCTCTCGAATTTTCTCTGCATTAGGCGCCCGTCGGCGGCGCATGGGCGGCGGCCCCGAAGAGGTGTGCGTCCGCCCGCGGGCACACACCTCCACCTCCCTGTGGTGGGCGTTAGTTACCCCGTAGTCGCGCCATGCTTGGTAAGGTAGGGGGTTGGGAGAGGTTCCGCCAGTGCGATCCACGCGATCAACATATGTCGGGGAGACCCGGTAGAGAGGGCTTTCAAAAATATTGTATGTACGCCATCGCAAAGATCTCCCGCTCGGCCCCTCACATACTTGTTTTCAAGACAAGATACCCCTCGAATACTCTAATGTTTAGGGGGTAGGACTTGTGTCACAAGAGTTTTTTGCGGCGAGGAGGGTACGGACATATGTACGGCGGAAGGCGGGCGTTGGAGCTGGCGGCGGATGGCCGGGAGGCAACGCCATGGACGGGGGCTCGCTTGACGACATTAGTCATGTGGATGTCGCGGTGGGCGCTGGTAACCCCGTAGCCGTGCCATGCTTGGCACGGTAGGGGGCTGAACGAGGTACCGACAGCTGCGATCCGCGGGATCAGCAGCTGTCGGGAAGCCATGTACGGAGGGCTTTGGAAAACATAATATCCGTCCACAAGCACATGGATCTCCCACTCGGGCAGTCCGATATGTTTTTTCAGCGACTAAATACTCACAGATGCTCTCCCGACATGACGGGAACGATGTCTGAGGAATGTCTTTTGGTGAGGAAGGGTACGGACGGATCAACGGTGGGACGAGGGTGTTGGAGCTGGCGGCGGACAGCAGGGAAGCAACGCTAGGGCACGGCGCTCGCTAGCAGCCGCCAGCCCTGCGAAAGCTTTAAGTCTACCCTGGGGGGCGTGGCCTGAGGCTACGCATGACGGAGGCGGGTCGCGATCGGAGGAGCGGCACGGTCTGACGGCGGCGATCCTTAGGATCGACCGCCGCCGGAAAAACCCGGTACGGGGGGCTTTCGGAAAAATATTCCCGCACCCAACATCTTTTGTGGTTCGGCGACTCGATCCCTATGTCCGACCCACCCCTCCCCTAGTCGGCACCCGGTTATCGACAAGCCACCTCATGCAGTGTGCCTAGGGTTATCGCAACGGCACAACTACTCGTAAAGGCGGCCCCCTAACAACGTAAACCACCGGGGGAGGGTACGGCCGGCCACAGCGCGATCATATGGGTGTTGGAAACAGACGGAACAAGGACATGGGACATGAGAAAATCTGGCACGGGGGCAGGAGAGCCAGCCGGACACTATTTTCAGCTTAGTTATTTACTCTTCCCAGCCCCCGAAGGAGGAGGGAAGACTCAGCTAGGTGGCGAAGTGCGTCGGGAGGAGCAACTACTACTTCGGGCGGGGACGACCAAGGATCGAGACGGGACAGACGAAGATCTGAGCGAGGGGGTTTTTCACATGCCTTTCCCCCTAGCTCCGGCAAGACCGGAGTCGCAAGGTACCCGAGGTCAAGCACTTTCGCCTCGACTAGCTCACGCTGACCAGCCTCGCTGATCAGCATCCCCGCAGCGGCTGGAGGAGGCCGCGTATCGTGGAGACTAGCGACATTCTTTTTTCAGTACCAAAAAAACGTAAAGATAAAAAAAAAAAAAAAAGTTGGTTACGTGTATGTTTTAGACGGTATCGTCACTGCCAATGGAGAGGTTGGGATTAGTGGTTCACGGTCTAGCCCCAGCTTATTAAGTCCACTAGGCACGAGCAGGGGGCCCCCACAGACAACAACCGGTTTTAACTGGTATTGTTGTAAACAATTTCAATTTCAATTTCATGTGGATGTCGAGGATCCCATCATGGGGGAGAGGCACGAAGCGAAGCAAGCCGAAGGGGAGTCGCAGCCGAAAGCGTGAGACGGTCTAGCGGCGGAGGCCTTTGGGATAGCCCACCGACGGAAAACACGGTAAGGAGGGTTTCGGATATAATGTAAGTACCCATAATCTTTTGAAGATAGCGACTCTATCCATTTTTTCGGCCAACCCATTTTTCTAGTCGGTACATACGTATACGCCATCATCGACATGACTGCCTCACGTGGTGTGCTTAGTGCTATCGCGACGCCAAATATCTCGAAAAGCGGCCCCATACTAGCGCAAACCACATTGAGAGGGTACGGGCGGATTTAGTGCGAGCAGATAGGTGTTGGAAACAGAAGGAGAAGCATAGGTGATAGGGGGGAAATCTAGCGCTGAGGTAGGAGCGCCAGCCAGATACCGTATAAAGTTAAGACCATTCTTTCCTTTCCACCCCCGGAGGTGGGGGAAGCTTAAGCTCGGTGGAATGCTGCGTCATTGGCAAAGGCAATAAGTGTCTCGGTCGAGGGGTCCAAGTCGGATCGGGGCCATCGACTACCCGAGCGTAGCGAGGGTTTATTTTCGCCTTCATTTCCCCGAGCTCCGCCACGACCGGAGTCGCACATGAGCGGAGTTCAGTTAGGCCCATTTCGACACGCACACGCCGGCTAGCTTTGGCTGACAAGCGGCTTCGAGTGGCGGGAACATGCCGCGCATCGTGGAGAGACAAAACATCATTTTGCATTTTAAATAAGAGGAGTTGGATGTGCATTCTTCAAGATGAGGTTTATCGTTACTGCTTAGGTCCGCGGGGGGGGGGGGGTTAAATTACTATGGATTTACTAGAACTACACAACTCATGAGGAACAACGGCACAAACTTGAAAATAGTTGTGCCGTTAGGTCATAGGTGTACAAGGTCAAAGAGTACCCAACCCAACTCTGCCATTTTCGCTAGATGGTTGTGCACATGGCGGCCGAACTTGTTAGCCGGTATACATGTTGTAGATATTTTTTCTGCATTAGCCGTGATTGTGTTGTTACGCACTCGGCAGTCATGAAATAGTCACACATGCTTAGGAGCTTTGATCGATACACGTTGACATCCACACGAATCACATAATTTCCACACGTTCGACCCAATAGTGGCTTCATTGGGATATAGAACTTGCGTGATCGTGTTGGTTCCGGTGGGAGGAGTCGTTGGTCAGGATGTGAAGATCGTCATGCCTCATGAACCTTAGATAGACCAGCAAAGTTTAGTTCCCTTAGGGAGGTGTTTGCGTGCTAGGGAACTAGTAACGGCAGCAGCTCGAGCGATCAACGAGGAGACCGGTTTACCTTGTCACAAAAGGACCTAAAACTAACTGGTATTGAGGTTGTTCGTGTTATATTGACGGTGGCAAATTGCAGTCCGTCGCGATTTTTGTTGTTCCGTTACTTTTGCGCTTGTCGACAACCATCTACGCACAGCTGAAAAGGTCGAGGCATCAGTCGAGACCGCAACGAACATGATAGAGGACCCGTACGTTGTTCTTGCTTCTATTTCCATCCATGGAAATGTACGCCAACTCATCGGTAACGTAAAGTGCAACAAGCATTCGTGCAAACTCTTTCAATTTGGTTTTCTGACGCTTTGGCACAGCCTCCGTCGGGCTCTTCGAGAAACGCGCGTTTTACGGAATCTTGATGACGATATATCGAAGGACTTCATGCAGTCCCCTCACCTTACCGCTACTGCTCATGGCCACGCTTGGATGGTTGTGTGTGTTTGTTGGCGAAGAGCCGGCGGACCTACGCATGCGGATGCCCCCCTAACAACAAACTTCAATGGAGTGACTAGTAGTCTAACACATAATCAGCGAAAAGCAGCCGTACACGGACCACATCCAGATGGACGCAAACCCAAGGACTGGAAGGATTGGTGGCAAATTCAGCCTTAGCGTTTTCTCATGTTCGGAATTAACCCGGACACCTAAAGTATTGTCATTTGGGTGACTTCTCAACTTTTGGGGAGCGTCATTGATCCCGTGGTTAAACCGGAAGATGAGAGGGCAAGTTACGGCGACTTTTACAGACCTTGTCAATGCATTGAAGTTGACTACCGTGCATGTTGTTCAACATCAAGGACAAGGCCATCGACTCCCTCAATGCGTTTAACATGCCACGGAAGTCGTTTGCTGCATACACTCACTTGTCCAATGACTTCGAGCACCTGTCAAAAGTGGATATGGACGACGAAGTCTTTATTTTGCAACCGTCATATTATTGGCATGGCAAATGGACTCGCGCCATGTCGCACCGCGCTAAAGCGAAGACCGAGGCTACCGCCATCGTTGAGCAGCTACAGATGTATCTCATCGTGTTGGTGGAGTATTCTTTTTATATACTTCATGCAAACAATCCATATGGTGGTAATCCCAAAAATCGTTTTCGAGGGGACGGGAAGCGCAACCGCGACAACGGTGGTAATGGTGATAACGGTGGTAAGAAGCCTCATCGTCTTGACGAGCAACAATGAGCTAGACAAGTCGGCATGAAAAAGGTTAAAGGCAAGAATAAGTAGGGCAAGCAACGTAACGGTCGGCGCTTCAACGCCACTGTGAAGGCCCTTACCCTCAAGGAACGGCAGCGTCACAGGGATGACCAACTTTGTTACAAGTGCCACAAGTCTAGACGCTGTCTATCTAAGTGTCATGTGCTTCTAGCCGACAAGTCGAACAAGGTGGACAAGCAAGGTTGTTGGTGACCAAGCTGCCCCGATTACGGAAAGGAGCAACATGCTACTACGACTACAACCCATTTTGCAACGCTAGATGCAACTTCAGATTTTTCTTCAGCTCCACTAGCGCCTTATGTAGGGTCGACAAAGGTAGGGCGTCCGACAAATCATAAAGCATGTCGTCGTCATCAAAATAATAAGCGGAGCAGGTAGAGTAATAGACATTTAAAGTATTGACGTTCAATACTTAAATATACTGGTCGACGAAAAGATGGTCGATGCAGTCCTTGTTTTCCTTGGATTTTTACGAAAAAATCTCGAACAATTACCTTGTACGTTGGAGGTGTGTGCTCATGATGAGGGTTTTAATGTGCATAGGGACTAAGGCGGAATGCTAAAGGAATATACCTCTATAGTGGGCACGTGGCTCTCGTGAATTACGTTTTGTACGTTTTCGTACGGATTTTCGATTCCCACTAACAAAGACGGTAATCTCCGAGTAGCTCTCTATATGTGCTATTTTTCTTGTTAAGCGAATAGCAGCATATCGCGTGATGTCGAGCGACTATCGCTACGGTATCGTAACTCATAGTGGCTGCCGAATCTAGCAGCGGTTTATTGCCATCCATATATGTTCCCACCCTTATCCTATGGCCCGCGAACCCCACCCGAGGAATCGTGCACGATTTATCTTGTATATGTGAAGCATGAATTATTGTCGGTGAATAATATGGACGAACAAAAATGGGATAAATTCTTACAAGAAAAAGCATTGGAGGCCACCAAGCAAAAAGCAGAAAAGAGGTAAAAACCTGAGCCCGAGGAATAGGAAGGCATACCACAGCGTCAAGACTGCCCTCGTGCAAAGCGTCGCGGAGATAGGAGCCAAGACTACCATGAAGAGCATCATAAAGACGTTGCAAGTATTCACGTCGCACATCCCCCCAAAAACGCCGAAAATGATTAGAAGTAGGGACACAAGAAACGCCGAAACGACGAACGAAATGCATGCGGAGGAGGCAATCGTTGAAGGGTTGCAGGAGCCGCGTCCGCGTCCTCCACCATTCCGAAGTCCGCTTCGTCCAGAGCCTTACGGGCACGTCGCAGTTGGCCAATTTCCACTAGCTCACGGGCTCGACGGAGGGCAGCGCAGCGTCGGAGGTCACCTCCATATCGAATATCACGTGGAAGGGTGTCAATGCCCGTGAGTCCGTCCTCTCCGGACGTAGAGAACCAAAGACGGACTCGTTGGACAAGGGAGCGGATACGAGCACCAACCGTCGCGGGAAACGGTTGGAGGAGGAGGCCGCCAAAGAGGTGAATTGCAAAAAAAACTCCGGCGGCACGAGAGTCCGTTGAGGGAAGGAAACTCGCATATTCTAGGGTGTCTTATAGAGCAGAACTAAGATCATCTCTCGCTGTCGCACAAACCCCCCGGGCCGCGATAGGCAAGTGAAATGGTCGTTGTCGGAGCACCATGAGGAAGGAGCAAAAGCGTAGGGGGAAATCGGAGAGCAACCTCTCGGCGGAGTGCGACAGGAGACGAGGGCCTAAAGGCTTGTCCATGAGTTAACGGGGGTCCAACATATGGAGGTGGGGGGGGAGGGGGGGTAAGCACCGCCTCATCCTGGGGGTGGGGGAGGGAGTGGAGCCAAGGGGGGTCTACTAGAGGTAGGGGGGGTGACTGCTGTTCGAAGGGGGCATGGTCCATGGTACGACGGGCGGGAGCAACTAGCGTAGTCATGAGACGTAAATGGAGAAATGGGAGCGGTCACAGAGTGGAGACATGGAGCGGAAAGAGGGCGTGCGTGGATGGAAGATAGGAGGTGAGCGCCCAAGGACGAAAAATTATGATCATTGTTCTTGAGTTTTCACCGTCCGAAACTATGGACTTCCTTTCCTTCCCAACCCTAAAGTGAAGGGTTGTCTATGCTAGGAGGCGAGCCGACGCAAGAGGGGGGGGGGGGGGGGGGGGGGGGGAGGAGAGAGAGAGAGAGAGAGAGAGAGAGAGAGAGAGAGAGAGAGAGAGAGAGAGAGAGAGAGAGAGAGAGAGAGAGAGAGAGAGAGAGAGAGAGAGAGAGAGAGAGAGAGAGAGATAGATAGTGAGAGAGAGAGAGAGAGAGAGAGAGAGAGAGAGAGAGAGAGAGAGAGAGAGAGAGAGAGAGAGAGACAGCGAGAGGGAGATAACGAGAGATAGATAGATAGATAGAGAGAGAGAGAGAGAGAGAGAGAGAGAGAGAGAGAGAGAGAGAGAGAGAGGGAGGGAGAGAGAGAGAGAGAGAGAGAGAGAGAGAGAGAGAGAGAGAGAGAGAGAGAGGGAGAGAGAGAGAGAGAGAGAGAGAGAGAGAGAGAGACAGCGAGAGGGAGATAACGAGATAGATAGATAGAGAGAGAGAGAGAGAGAGAGAGAGAGAGAGAGAGAGAGAGAGAGAGAGAGAGAGAGAGAGAGAGAGAGAGAGAGAGAGAGAGAGAGAGAGAGAGAGAGAGAGAGAGAGAGGAGAGAGAGAGAGAGAGAGAGAGAGAGAGAGAGAGAGAGAGAGAGAGAGAGAGAGAGAGAGTGAGAGAGAGAGAGAGAGAGAGAGAGAGACGCGATGGAGACGGAGATAGGCTTTGCGCGGGCGTTGTTAGTCATCGATGCATAGCGCGGCAATGGGGCGACGGTCACTGCAACGCATAGATGGGAGATGAGGGGAGATGAGGATGGATGGGGATGGGAGATGAGGGCAGGGATCGGTGGGAAAGCTGTATGGAAAATATATATATGATGTTTTAGTCTAGTAGGGTTTTCCAGCTTTAGTTTATTCACACCGTCATTATTCTCCCACCCATTATTCCCGGCGTAGAGGTACGGGCATAGATTCTATGCTGTTTTTTAACATCTGGATTACAAGAAGTACAATAACATTATCTCGGACTGACTGTAGTGGGCGGAGTCAACTCTGCGCGACTCCGACCGACTTTTGGCCAATTATTACCAGCATCATTTCAAAAAAAAACAGGCGCCAATACCAGTACTGGGACGACTAGCGATAGCGACATACATCAGTCGCTGGCAGAGCTCTGGAGTAGACAACTGGCATCGCCACCGTCGCTGTGCTCGCCGGGTTTGCGTGGCGACGAAGTTCGGCTCTCGCAGTCACAGGTAGCTGTGGCCAGAAGGGGAGGACTTACTCAGGAAAAACAACTCAGGTTAGTTGTAGGGAGGGGGTGAGGTGGGGTGGGAGAGAGAGAGAAAGAGAATTCCTGGGACGCGATGGAGACGGAGATAGGCTTTGCGCGGGCGTTGTTGTCAGCACTGCAGAGCGCGGCGGTGGGGCGACGGTCGCAGCAGCGCACTCTCGACGCCCAACTAGCAGACCTGGAAGAGGAAGATATCAGGGCCAGCGCGCCGGTGAGATAGCCATAGCACTACCGCTACCCCCCTCTGCTCCCCTCTGCACTGGCACGGCTTCCCGCGCAATTGTCGGGTTCATCCGTGTTTACATTTGTATTTCCTGCGCATAGACTCGTTTGCAGTGTCGACACGGCGGCGACGGTGTGACAACGGACGAGGCGCGACGAAAGCTGCGCTCCGGACTGTTGGTGAAACGCCGCTTAGCCACTGCGCAGCTTAAACTGCTGCTTCGACAGCTGGAGGTGTTACGAGGGGAGGTCGTGGACGAGGTGCGGGACCCGCGTCAGCGTTTGCCCCTTTCCCGCTCCGTCTCTTCGCCGACTGGTCCTGCTTGTTGCTCATGTCCAAATATGTACTTGTTTATCCGCTTTCGTCGGCGCACTCTTGACGCACGCAGGAGCTCCGTCG